>RJVU01069905.1:713509-724400 GCA_003731715.1 Anabarilius grahami
ATAAATAAACTAAATATAAAATAAAGAAAGAAAAAAGATAAATAAATATAAAATAAACAACAGATAAAATAGACAGATGAGAGAATAGATCAATTAAATATAAGATAAATACAGATAAAAATGCATATATGAAAAGTAGATATGAATAAATAAAGATCAAATAAATAATAAAATACTTAACAGTACATAGATGTATAAATAAAGATATAAAATAGATATATAAATAAATTAGATAAATATACAAATAAAACAACAAAGAAAAAGATGAGTTTATAGATGAACTAAATATGGTAACACTTTACAATAAGGTTCATCAGTTAACATGAACTAATAATGAACTGCGGCATTTATTAATCTTTGTTAATGTTAATTTCAACATTTACTAAAACATTATTAAAATCTTGTTAACATTATTTAATGCACTGTGAACTAACACGAACAAACAATGAACAACTGTATTTTCATTAACTAACTTTAACGAAGATTAGTAAATACAGTAACACATGTATTGCTCATGGTTAGTTCATGTTAGTTAATACATTAACTAATGAACCTTATTGTAAAGTGCTACCACAAATACAAATAAATAGACAATAAATAAATATAAAACAACAGATAAACAAATAGATAAGAAAATGGATGATATAAATAATAAAAATAGATATATAAACTATATAATAAACAATAGATATGTAAACACAAACTACTTTTATCAAGAGTAACAAAATATATCTCTACAAAAACATCATTCAGGACAGAGTTCAGAGGAGACGGATGCTGAACTGACCTGAACTGCACTGACTGTGATACTTATAGAGTTTGATGAGCACAGCCGACGGAACCACCAGGAAGTCCTTCAGAGACACGGTGGCGGAGTGAGCGATGACAGGGAAGCGCTCACAGAGACGGCCTAAACCCTGAGACACACACACACACACGAGTGTCATTCCTCACATGACCTCTCACACACACACACAGCCCTCGTCTCTGTCATCGGTCAGTCTTCACCTGTAAACAGCAGATGAGCAGCGGCATGTGAGCGATGATCACCTTACTGGACGTTTTGGACTGGAGCTTCTCGGACAGTTTAGTGCACAGATTCTCAGCGCCTGAAAGAGGAACGTGCAGTACACAAACCTTTACATTACGATTAATGGATTTGACAGCACTATTAAAAATACATTCTCTGTAATAGTTCACAGTAGGACCATAAATGTGTATGATGAAAATAGATACATATTGATCTCATGTTTCAGTTTATATAGAAAATGACATTCTTATATAATAATAATAATAATACAATCACACCTAGAAATATCTCCAGTGGAGTGTGACAACATGCCCCGGTTGTGTATGTGCTATGCTATAAACGCAGACGTCAGTGATTGGCAGGATGCCACAAACCTTGCTCATCTTTGACGGCCCACACCATGAGGTCCACACAGGCTGCGTTGGCATGACAACGGAGCTTGAGAGGACTGGGTTCCCCTGGCAACCGTTCCTCATGGAGAACCCTCTGGAGCTCTGATTGGCTGCTGCTGAACTGCTCCAGCACGAAGTCATGAACCTCTTTAACGAAGCTCGTCTGCACATCTGCACAGAGCGATTAACATGAAATATTCACGTACGGCAAAGGTCAAATACAAACAACTAATCCAGCAAATAAAGCATTTAGCTTAAAGAAGGGCTCAGTTTATCAACCTTTCATGTAATAGAGCGTGTCCCGCAGCATCTTGAACATGCTGACATACAGCGGGTCGCTGAAGGCTTTGTAAAAGAGGTCGACGGCTGGATTTGCCTTCATACATGGAGAAAAAAATAAAGCAGGGGAGAATTAGGAAGGACGAACAGCTATCAAACATGCTTGAGTATCTGATTTGTGATGTTATTTGCAGACAAAATACTGTGTAATGTATTTTCTGCAGACTGTATTGATCTTGTATGCAGCAGGTTCAGAGAAAATCCAGAAGCTTTACCTCTGTAACCTCGACCACAACAGCGTCCAGGGTCTTTAGGAACGAATCTGAGACAAAGTGCTTCACCTGCAGAAACAACAGTGATGGAATGAGATGAATCCATATTAGGAGATTTTGACAGTGTATTCACCTCATCAAGTCAAGCTAATTCATCTTTATTTTTCAATAGAGCGCAACAGTTTGATTCCGGAAATAAAAACATTAAATTGAATCATTCATTCAAGATTTTAACCTAAAAACGCTGATTCATCCAGCAATTAAACAAATTAAGTCTTTATGAGTGAGTCATTGAATCATTCATTCAAGAGATTCATTCAAAAACGCTTATTCATCCAGCAATGAAACAAATTAAGTCTTTATGAGCGAGTCATTGAATCATTCATTCATTCAAGAGATTTTGTTTAAAAACGCTGATTCGTCGGTGCTGATGGCCTCATGGGCAGCGCACCGACATGTAGCACCAACGCGCTTCGGGCGACCCGAGTTTGAGTCCCGGCTCGTGGTCCTTTCCCGATCCCGTCCCCCTCTCTCCCACTTCGCTTCCTGTCTAATCACTGTCCTATCATAATAAAGGCAAAAACGCCAAAAATAAATCTTTAAAAAACAAACAAACAAACAAACAAAAAAACGCTGAGTCATCCAGTAATTAAACAAGTGAAGTCTTTATGAGCAAGTCATTGAATCATTCATTCAAGAGATTTGTTCAAAATTTCTGATTCATTTAGTAATGAAACAAGTGATGTCTTTATGAGTGATTCATTGAATCATTCATTCAAGAGATTTGTTCAAAAATGCTGATTCATCCAGTAATGAAAAAAGTGAAGTCTTTATGAGCAAGTCATTGAATCATTCATTCAAGAGATTTGTTCAGAAATGCTGAGTCATCCAGTAATGAAACAAGTGAAGTTTTTATGAATGAGTCACTGAATCATTCATTCAAGAGATTCGTTCAAAAACGCTAATTCATCCAATAATGAAACAAGTGAAGTCTTTATGAGTGAGTCATTTAATCATTCATTCAAGAGATTTGTTAAAAAATGCGGATTCATCCAGTAATTAAAAAAGTAGTCTTTGAATCATCTATTCAAGTGATTTGTTCAAAAATGCTGATTAATCCAGTAATGAAAAAAGTGAAGTCTTTATGAGCAAGTCATTGAATCATTCATTCAAGAGATTTGTTCAAACATGCTGATTAATCCAGTAATGAAAAAAGTGAAGTCTTTATGAGCAAGTCATTGAATCATTCATTCAAGAGATTTGTTCAAAATTTCTGATTCATTTAGTAATGAAAAAAGTGAAGTCTTTATGAGCAAGTCATTGAATCATCTATTCAAGTGATTTGTTCAAAAATGCTGATTAATCCAGTAATTAAAAAAGTGAAGTCTTTATGAGCAAGTCATTGAATCATTCATTCAAGAGATTTGTTCAAAATTTCTGATTCATTTAGTAATGAAACAAGTGATGTCTTTATGAGTGAGTCATTGAATCATTCATTCAAAAGATTTGTTCAAAAATGCTGATTCATCCAGTAATGAAACAAGTCTTTATGAGTGAGTCATTGAATCATTCATTCAAGAGATTCGTTCAAAAACACTGATTCATCCAGTAATGAGAAAAGTGAAAGCCTTGTTCAAGACACATCGGTGCTGTGCATACCGATCAGCGTACGACATTAAAGTACCGTGAGAGAGATTGGAGAGCAAATGAATCGCCCTCGCTGTACTTTGATGTCATAAGTCATTATTTTCTTCTTTTGAGAGGTCATCGAAATTTTCGTGGCTCGAAACAATGAAAATTGACAGGTCTGTGCTGCAGATCTATGGATGTTTTGCCCTCTCCGTGCCAGTCATGTGACTGAAAACTATGAATAGTGTCAGCATCAGCCAATAACAAGGGCTGATTAACAGAAGGCTTAATTCCCCCTTGTGTAAGTTACAAAATCCACAGCTCAGTCAACGGATAATAAACACATTTCTGTTCTACTGTATTTTTGAGTAAATATCATGTTTAGAAAGTGTTCCTTTTTATTATTATATTTCATTATGTACATACAGTATATACCGTATGGGCGCTCTATCAGATAACAGCATCAGAGTCCATATCAGGTAGTGATGTCATGAGGAAAAGATTCACATAAGGAGTTTATTATCTGCCAAACAATGAAAATCACATTAAGTGTGTGTGTGTGTGTGTGTGTGTACCATCTGTAAGAGGCGTCTCAGCAGCTCTAATGGGACGTTTATTTCTAGTCCGCTGGCACCAATGAAGAGAGGAGAGATGGAGAAGCTGGAACTGACGGTCGTAAAGTAATAATCTGGATTCACAGCACTGCCATCGGCCAGATAAGAGCCTGAAGAAACAATCAACCGCAGCAAACAACCAGANGTTGTTGGAGGTGTGAATGGTGATGATGATGATGATGATGATGATGATGGTGATGGTGATTTCTCAAACCTGCAATAAAACTCGTTCAGATCGTCTGATTTACATGTCTGCTAAACCAGATTTACATGTCTGCTAAACTTTAATCAAATGGAATTAAACGAACAAACAGCTAAAACACGCTGAGAACTAAAGGTGCTTATTGAGAAACAAGCACATGAACTCTGAACTCAGAATCTGCTGAAGAATGTTCAGACGTTAAACCGTTCAGAGATTAGAGTTGTGACACAGCAAACCTGACATTACCTTCAAAATACTGCGGCCCTGGAGCTGTGGGAGAGCAGGGCGACGGTCCACCTCTGTCCGGACTCACCTGTGAACATAACAGCACCTCTGATGTCAACTACTAATGCATACTACTATACCACACCACTCATACTACATACTTCTGCAACACGGACTGTGCACAGATTGTGAATCTTCTCAATGCAAAGAATACCTGGATGACTAACTACTTCAAAATGTGCAGCATACAACCAGAGCAGTGCTTGGGATACTGTATCCCACAATGCAATGTGCTCAACTTGACCTTTTCCAGTTTAATAAATGAACATAAGTACTTTCCACCGTGATTTTTAACAGTTTTAGAGGGATAAGATATTAAGACATATTTTCCATTTCATTTATCTTTTTTTCCCCCTAGAAATATAATTTTATTTACTTAAATTTTTTGCAAACAATATTTTTGCATATAATATTTATTAATTTTAGCTAATTATTTTTTCAAAAATTTTGTTTACATATTTTTTTGAATAATAATGTATTTTTATTTACTTCAAAAAATCAATTATTTTTGAATTTTTATTTACTAAACTTAATTATTTTTGCATATTTTTCAATTCATCATTTTTATTTACTAACATTTATTTTCTAAAATTATGTTTGCATATTTTTTCAATAATAATTTTTTTTTTAATCAATTTTTGAACATTTTTTATTAAAATTTATTTTCTAAAATTATGTTTACATATTAGTTTATTAATAATGTATTATTATTTACTTTGAAAAATCTACAATTATTTTTGCATATTTTGTATTTACTAAAATTATTTTTGCATATTTTGTAATTCATCATTTATATTTATTCAAATTGTTTGCATATTTTTCAAAAATAATGTATTAATATTATTTTAAAAATCTACAATTTTAATTAATCATTTTATTTACTAAAATTTAGTTTCTATTTTTTTAACATTTGTCAATTAATGTTTATTTACTAAAATGTATTTTCTCAAATTATTTTTCTTCAATAATAATGCATTACTATCTACTTTATAAAATCTAAAACAATTTTTGCACATTTTTCAATAAATCATTTTATTGACAAATTTATTTTATTTTATTTTTTTTACATATGTGTATTAATAATTTATTTACTGAAATTCTTTTCCTAAAATTATTTTTGCGTATTTTTCAATAATTTATTTTTATTTACTTTAAATTTAACATCTTTTTTTTTTTAATAAATCACTTCTTCCGAGATGATAAACGAACACCACCTGCTGAATTCAACACAACATAACAACATGACACTATGTCGCATACATTTTGTTTGAAACGTTTATCACTGCATAATGCATCCTTTTACACATACTATATTTTTTCTCATGTAATAGTCAATATGCTGCACTAAACAGTGTGCAAGTATTCATTCGGCACACGTCCAGAGACAGAGAGAAGGCGGTGACCTGTGCGTCAGGGTTGGCGATGCCACTCTTGCGTCTCAGCGTGTCTCCCTGACAGGCCGTGAGCAGAGAGCTGGGCAGAATAGAGCGGAAGTCATTGAAGGATCTCCTCCGAATGCCCTCGGTCTCCACAGACACGCGGTGAGCTGGCTGCGGCATTCCTCGCGGGAAGAGCTGCGAGAGGAGGGACTCATCGCCATTACCGTAGCGCCCAAAAGCTCGAGTCACGCCCAGAAGACACGGGACAGCATACCTGCACAGGTACACTGCAGAAACAGGACGAGAGTCAGACGGGTGCGAATACAAACGTGTGTTTGTGAAGTGAAAAAGGGAATCACCTTTATCCTGGTTCTCGGGCATCTGGCAGATCTCCAGCAGAGACTGCATTACTTCCATGACCGCTTCCAGGATCTGGACGGAAGGACGTTAAATGAGTGCAGGAGGAAAATAACATGGAAATGTAAAGAAGCGCTGAAGATCAGACCTGCGAGCGAGACTCTGGGTCTCTCTGAGCGACGTCAGACAGGAGCGTCACCAGACAGAAGCTGAAGTTCTCCGCCATGGGGAGAGTCTCTGTTTACACATCAAAATATCACACATTTAAACATTAATGTGCATGCTTACATATACACTAATGTACTTGATGAGAGATGAAGAAGCAACTGGTACCTTTACACTTCCTCCCAGCATTCTCCTCCACCCACTGCACTCTGGGTAAGCCCTTGAGCAGACTCAGCAGGTAACTTACCACCGTGTCTTTGTGCTGAGAAACACAAATATCACACAAACCATGTGTTGGAAAGATGCTAACTTGATCTGAATATACTTGAAAATCAAATCCAAAATCTATTTATATGCTTCAAAGAAGAAACATACAAAGTTTGCATGCAGTTTCTCTCATAAACCAGCTTCAACTTTCCATTTGAGGAGGTTGTGTCATATTTTTTGTCCCCAAAATATAGTGAACACACAGTTTTGTGTGAAAAACAAGCTATGCTGTGCTGATGATCATATTATTATTTTTAATAATAATGTTTTAGTAACGAATTTTTGCATATTTTTCAATTAATTATTTTTATTTACTAAAATTAATTTTTTTTTTATTATTTTGCATAGTTTTTTGATCATTATTTAATCTAAAAACATCTAATATATGCATATTGCATATTTCAATTAATCATTTTTATTTACAAAAATTTCTTCTCTAAGATTTTTGGATGTTTTTGCAATTTTTTTTGTTATTTACTTAAAATATAAATTTATTTTTGCAGTTTTATTTACTAAAATTTCTTTTCTAAAATTGTTTGCATATTTTTTCAATAATAATGTATTTACCTTAAAAAAAAAATATTTTCTAAAATATATTTTTGGATATTTTTTAATTCATTTTATTTACTACAATGTATTTTCTAAAATTATGTCTGCATATTCTTTCAATAATAATGTATTATTATTTACTTTAAAAACATATACAATTATTTTTTGCATATTTTCGATTAATTGTATTTACAAAAAAGAAAATTCTAAATTTTTGCATATTTTTCAATCTTTTTTATTTACTAAAACTTATTTTCTAAAATTATTTTTGCATATTTTCTCAATAATAATTAATTTTTATTTCATTAAAAAAATCTAAAATTATTTTTGCATTAATTTTTTTTTTTTACTTTTATTTATTTATTCTTTTTGTGCATATTTCAATAAATATTTTTTAGGTTGAGGTTGTGTCATATTTAGCAACAGCTTTGTCCCCAAAATATAATGAACACACACAGTTTGACATGTGAAAATCAAGCCGATAATCAGCCTCAGCCACCTGTAAATCTGACTCGACCAGGAACACAGCCAGAGCGATGACAGCATCCCTGCGCCGGACATCGAGACTGAAGACGCCGCGGCTGTCACACGGACACATGCATAATAACTTCTGCACCTGATGGAGAAACACACACAATCTGCTGCTGGTGTTGAACTGTCACAAACAGCTAAACAACTTCCCTCTAAGAAAGACCTGAGCAAACCCATGAGAGACCCATCTGCAGAACAAGAACAACCTTAAGAGACTCACGCTCGGTGTTTAACCCTTATAGGGTCTTTGGGGGCTTTTTAGACCCCAAACAACGTTCTTTGTCCAAATGACATGAAACTTTGTACAGTTGTTAACACTTTCTAGATCTAAAAATAAAAAAGATTTGGAGTTATATCTTGTTTTTATGTTAGTGTAAAAAAAAAGTCACACTCAGGGTCTTTGGGTTCTCCAGAGACACCAGGCAACAAAATGTAATTTTGTAACAAAATAATAGATTTTTTAAAAACAAATGTAATTTTACTCTGTTTGTTAATGTTTTTACTCCACATTTGTGCAGTTTTTGGAAGATTTATCATATCTTTTAAATTTATATAAATAAATAAATATTTTTTAAAATAGGTTTATATACAAAAATAGCTTTTTATGTAAAATTCACCTTATAAAGACCCACATTTCTAACTTTCATTCATGAGGATAACATGGATAATTTGTTAAAACTATCACTTTTACCAGTAGATGCTGCAGAGCTCCACTATGTGCTGTTTGACTGACTGAAAGACTCTTTTCACAAGTTTTTTTCAGATGGATTCATATCTAAATATTATGGAATCACAATTATAACAATAAAAATTACTTTTTGTCAAAGTTTAGCATTTTTTGTAATAAAAAAAAAACAGTTTTTCAATATTGTTACATTATGAGAAAATGGATAAAATTGACTCTCAAAATCAACATTATTGAAAAACTTTTTTTTTTCAGTANTAAATATTATGAAATCACAATTATGACAATAAAAGCTACTTTTTGTCAAAGTTTAGCATTTTTTTTGTACTGAAAAAAAAAAGTTTTTCAATAATGTTGATTTTGAGAGTCAATTTTATCCATTTTCTCATAATGTAACAATATTGAAAAAAAAATGTTATTACAAAAAATGCTAAACTTTGACAAAAAGTAATTTTTATTGTTATAATTGTGATTCCATAATATTTAGATATGAATCCATCTGAAAATACTTGTGAAAAGAGTCTTTCAGTCAGTCAAACAGCACATAGTGGAGCTCTGCAGCATCTACTGGTAAAAGTGATAGTTTTTTTTACTTTTAAAACTGCATTTTCCAAAAGATGGACAAAAATCTCACACTAAACCATGTCAAATTATCCATGTTATCCCCATGAATGAAAGTTAGAAACGTGGGTCTTTTATAAAGTGAATTTTACATAAAAAGCTGTTTTTGTATAAAAAAAATATTTATTTATTTATTTATATAAATTAAAGAAATATGATAAATCCTCCAAAGACTGCATAAATGTGGAGTAAAAACATTAATAAACAGAGTAAAATTACATTTGTTTAAAAAAATAAAATATTATATACACACTACCGTTCAAAAGTTTGGGATCGGTAAGATTTTTNCCTGGGGTCTCTGAAGACACCAAAGACCCTGAGTGTGCGCACAGCGCGGAAATGCGTGATCACGTATGAAAGATGAATGTGTCACGCCTTCTGCAGTGAGGCAATGCATTTCACAAGAGCTTAAAAGGAAATCATCACCTGCTGCATTAAACCCTATAACAGCACCAGAAAACACCAGCATCGGCGCAGCTGGCACGAGATGGCACCACTTAGTGCCAGGCATCGGCTTAAACATGTGACTAGACATTTTGTTTTTCAGTTTCATACATCAAATATATCCAATAAAATGTAAACAATTATTTTCAGATGTTCTCGTTTGGTTTATATGCACAATCATCACTAGTTTTAGGACAGCACAAATACATGCAAAGGCTTTTATTTGTATGTTTTGGGGCATATGCAATTCTTTTATAAGTATATGAAGTCTCATATGCATGCAATGCCTTATTATATTTCAGATTATAACTCACACATAACGAGCAAACTTGCCTGTGACACCTGTCGCGCGCATCACGGTAACGCAGTGATATAATAATGCAGCGCAGCGTGATCTCAGTGCAGTCAGTGTTCAGTGTGTTTTCTTGTACCTTCTCGACGGGCGCTGGTCGGTGAGCTGCCAGTGAGCGCGCGAGCGACAGCACCGTGTTGAAGTAGAACTCGCGCGTGCCGCCGCGCGTGGCCATCATTCACGGGACGCCACGGGAAAGTTGGAAACACGCGAACGACGATTCCTGCTGCTGCCCGCGGTGAAGGAAAACCCGACCGCAATACGGAAAGTGTGAAGGAACAAATAACAGCCGATGGAGAGAGAGGGAGAGCGCGCGCGCGCGAGGCGTGTCTGCACTGAAGCATCATCAGTGTGGTTTATCTTATTGGCTGATGAATATATACACACTACTGATGGAGGGTTATAGATAGATATATAAATCATAAAAAGCAATGAGGAAATAGTTTTATTTACTGAAAACTGAGAACAAACACTTGCATTGGCTAAAATATATACATTTATGTTATTTTTTTGTTGCAGCTGCATTTGTTGTTACTGTAATATTTATAAATAAATAATGCTAATGCATGAAATAATGATTAATAATAATAATAATAATACATTTGTTGTTGTTATTATTAATTGACAATATTAATAATTCTTATATTATATATATTAATCATAATTAGCAGTTGTTGTGGTTGTAGTAGTAGAATTATATTAAATAATATAGTAATTTATTATTAATACTATTATTGTTGTTGTTTACTAACAATATATATAACTAATAATAATAATTGTAGTAATAAAATATATTTTATGTATTTTAATTAATATTATTTATAATAATATATTTATT
>RJVU01069905.1:725696-770218 GCA_003731715.1 Anabarilius grahami
AAAACTATTAATTTTTATTATTATTATTTATAATAATAATAAATAATTTTGGAATTGGAATAACTTGCTGTGCCATTTATTATAATTAAATTTAAAAGTGTATTTTGTGGCTCTAGCTATCTCTGTTTTCAAATCCCAGCTATTGGTTTCGAATCCTGTCATAAATAATAACAACAAAAAGTGAAAATGAGGGAAAACAAAAAGGATCAAAGGAGGAGCCTATCTGACGTCACGATGACACCACCGGAAGTTGTTTCGCCATAAGCGTCAGTTCAGCTGATAGCAGGAGAACGAATCTCCCTCCAGCGATCAAAGGTACAAATTTATCGATACAGTGTTCAATATATCGTAATTTAATCAAATAGACAGAGAGGAAGTGTTATTGAAGACGATGTAGGGTTTATTTAAAGGTTGTTTTATAGGAAACATACAGTAGCTTCGATAGATCACAAACAGACGAGCTTCTGCAGCATTTTCAGTTTAAATGAAGTTAAATAATACATATATTTATGAAATATTAGCACTTTTGCACGCTTAGTCTATATCTATATATGTTTTGTCAGTTATAGTAGTGTGTTCAGGATCCATATCTATATACTAACATAAAGTACCATGTTTTTGGGACATTTACCATGGTAATAACCACACTTTACCATGGTACAGCCACTTGAAGAAGTTTAACTGTCCTTTAACTGTCTTATTTATTATTACATCTTATAAAAATAAATATTAGTGTACATATTACATCATATTATATCTCCTCTCACTCAAGCACAGGATGTCTGCCTATCCCAAATCCCACAATCCTTTCGCTGATGATGATGATGAAGAGGACTCAGGGCGCGCAGCACCGAGACGAGGCTTTAACTTCGACGATGATCCGGAGGAGAGTTCACTGAGTCCGGCAGAGAGACGACAGAGACAGCTGCAGCAGGAAGTGATGCGTACGGCACAGTCGGCCGTGGACAGCAGCCACCGCTCGCTCGGACTCATCTACGAATCGGAGAAGGTTGGAGCCGAGACGGCAGAGGTGAGAAGAACCTCAGTGTATTTTGTCTCTTATACACGGCACATTTCATTTAAATCGCTTTATTGTCCTCCACAGGAACTGATTCGACAGGGTGAAGCTTTGAAAAGGACCGAGAGAATGATTGACAACATGGAGCAGGACATGAGGACGAGCCAGAGGCACATAAACACCATTAAGAGTGTGTGGGGAGGCATGGTCAACTATTTCAAAGGCAAACCTGAACCTCCCAAACCTGCACAGAAGGACCAGCCGGTGTCCTACGAGGCCAACAGCAGGTGCAGATAAATACTGACCCAAAATGAGTAGCTTTTAGAAGTTTACCTGCACTGAAAAGTGCTATAATTGTAGCTCAATGCTTTTTTTTCCCCCCAAAAAAGATGCAAAATCTGCAAATGACATGTAATCTGCGGCTTTGAATTTGCTTTGAATCACATCAGATCTTAGTCAGGAAAGATGCCATATCTGGAAATGCAAAGTCCAACATTTCTGAATATTACTTAACAAAATAGTTTTGTAATTTTGTGAATGTCTGATGATATTACAGATTACAGAATGCACTTGTGGAGAGCAAACAGCAGGAAGACAAATATCAAGCCAGCCATCCCAACCTCAGGAAACTGGACACATCTGGTAAACACAAACACGTCTGTGCGCTTATTTCCAGTATTACCTAGCGATGGGAGAAACGAAGCTTGAATCAATAGAACCAGTGGCTTTACAAAGAGATTCACTGTTTCAAAGCACTCGAATCGCCATACACTGGTGACGCCTGCTGGTCAAAATGGTGTAAATGCACTGAAAACACCTTTTACAAACCAATTACAGATGTTTTATTGAAAGTGTAATCTATGAAATGCAATTAACAAATCATCTAATACCATTAAATATGAAGTGTCTGTATAATATGTGTTAGTTTATTAAATTGTAGCTTGTTTTGTTTGTTTTATGGAGAGCTTGATTAATCAGGTCAAGAAGAGACTATTAACTACAACTCTTTTTTTTTTAATTTACGGAGTCCCGCACTATGACATGTAGGAAAAAAATAGTAGGCTAAATCATGCGCACGATTTATAAATCGAAGGAACGAAATAGTAAATCATGCGCACGATTTATAAATCGAAGGAACGAAATAGGAAATCATGCGCACGATTTATAAATCGAAGGAACGAAATAGGAAATCATGTGCACGATTTAGCGAATCGAGGGAATGAAAAAATTATCGTACGCACGATTTATAAATCGAAGGACCAAAATAGTAAATTGTGTGCACGATTTATAAATCGAGGGAACGAAATAGTAAATCATGTGCAGGATTTACCAAATCGAAGGAACGAAATAGTAAATCATGTGCAGGATTTACCAAATCGAGGGAACGAAATAGTAAATTGTGCGCACAATTTATAAATCGAGGGAACGAAATAGTAAATCATGTGCAGGATTTACCAAATCGAGGGAACGAAATAGTAAATTGTGCGCACAATTTTTTAATCGAGGGAACGAAATAGTAAATCATGTGCACGATTTATCAAATCGAAGGAACGAAATAGTAAATCATGTGCAGGATTTATCAAATCGAAGGAACGAAATAGTAAATCATGTGCAGGATTTACCAAATCGAAGGAACGAAATAGTAAATTGTGCGCACGATTTATCAAATCGAAGGAACAAAATAGTAAATCATGTGCAGGATTTACCAAATCGAGGGAACGAAATAGTAAATTGTGCGCACAATTTTTTAATCGAGGGAACGAAACGTGCGCACAATTTACTTTTTCTTTTTCCCTGCATGTCATGTGCTGGGCTCTGTATTTATTATTCCAATCTGTTCAAAACTGATCCAAGATCAGGTAAAAATCACATAGGCACTGGTTCATGGGTTCAGAGATCATCATACCCTAGCGGCAAACCATTGCAATTTCAAAATGTTTTGAAAGTTGACATAACAAAGCCTTGTTTACTGAAATCATCAATGATTCACAAAGGTTTCAAAGCTTCACACGCTGCAAAAAATGTTTTCCAGCACAAATATCTAAACATTCTTAAATCAAGATACATTTACTGGAGAAGCAAAATGACTGAAGATATTAAGTCTTGTTCAATGAAAAAATGATCAAAATTAAGTGAGTTTGTGATTGAAACTAGAAAAATATCTGCCAAACTTAATTCAAAGTGAAAACAAGATTGTTTTTCTAACCTCTTTGGTAGATCTTTCTTCTTGTTTTAAGCATAATTTTGATAAATTTTTCATTAAACAAGACTTAATATCTTCAGTCATTTTGCTTCTCAAGTAAATGTAACATGGTTTAAGACGTTTTTACTGGAAAACAAGACAAAAATACTGAAGAGGAAAGTCATTTTTTTGCAGTGTTTCGAAAGCGGCCATCACCATTATTACCAGTTCATCAAAATCACATACGTTTGTTTGAACAGGATTCGGAGCTTCTGCTTCCCTGGATAACGGGCCGCCCGATCAGAACGGATATCCTAAGAACAAACAGCTGCAGGCCGCACATCACCAGCTGGACAATAACCTCGGTGAGAAATACAAGAGTTTTTCTTGCCCCTTGATCAGGTCGCTCACAGCCAGGATCTGAAGTGTGTTTGGTCTTCTGTCTCCAGATGAAATGTCGCTGGGTCTGGGCCGTCTGAAGAATCTGGGTCTGGGACTGCAGTCGGAGATCGACGACCAGGACGTTTCTCTGGACTCTTTGCTCAATAAGGTCGACAGCATGGACGGCAAGATCAGCTCCACCAACCGGCAACTCAAAAACCTCAAATAGACCCCGAGTGTGATGTCACTTCCTGGAGGTGTGGCCAAGGTGCTGTCAGCCGTGATCCAAATCGAAAAACATGTTTCATCTTCCCTCCAAGGGAAGTGTGTGTTTATGTGTGTTGAGAGAGAAGTTCAACACTCATTATTTCAGTGCTGCCTTCATTTAGTCATCACTAACACATGTCCGATTGTACTATGCATCTATGTGTGGTTTAAAGATTGATGTGAATAAACGGCTGATAAACTTTGAGTTGAAAAGTCAGAGATTCGCACACCAGTCTTCAATCATTTTAACCACATACCTTGTACTCCTTAACTGAACACAATTGTAATATATGGCCTATGCTTATAAATTACTTTGTTTTGCGCCCTTATGAGAAATCTGCTTTCGTCAGACCCTTTTATAATGATGTATCCTCATTTCCTGCTAGTACAGCCCATGTAAGCACACTAATGCAGTACTGTGTATAAAGGTGATTAAATAGTGAGAAAGATATTGGTCTGCCTTAATGTTCACACTTGACTGATCTCAGAAAGTGAGTGACTCTCATTTTACCACAGTCTGTAGAGATTAGTACTCAAGTCTTTGTTAATCACTGTTGTGAATGCAACCCACAAATCTGTGTTTTCTTTTTCAGGTCTATATTAGAGTAGCTTTGTATGATATTAGCAGACAGAATCTGCTGAGGTTTTTCTATTGTTTCTGCATCGACTGGAATTCATTGTTCAAATGTTGTACTCTTAATAAAGCAAACAATTTCTGTTTGATGAATGTGACATGGAATATGTGAACATAAATAAAATATAATGTTGTAGTTTGTGTTAGTCACTTAATTAGATTAAAAAATAATGGATAGAAAACATCGTCTATGGGCAGTTAAGAGCATGCAGCGCTGCAAAAAGTACAATTTTTTACATGTACCCTGTGATTATTGGAGGAAATACTATGATGCATTAATTTTAGTTCTATGGTAGGGGTGAATTCAGGTTGATTGGGACACTTTTTCCAAGTCAATCACCCTAAATATCAAAGTACCATCTCTGATACTGCCACATTACACTAGTTTAAGTGGTACTTGCAAGATCAGTCCACTAGATGGCGATATATCACACATCTTGAAAAGCGCTTTATTATTGAGAGACCATGAACTAATTAAAGGGTTAGTTCACCCAAAAATGAAAATAATGTAATTTATTACTCACCCTCATGTCGTTCAACACCTTCGTTCATCTTCGGAACACAAATTAAGATATTTTTGATGAAATCCGATGGCTAAGTGAGGCTTCTATTGAGAGCAAAGATCCATAAAGGTACTAAAAACATATTTAAAACAGTTCATGTGAGTTCAGTGGTTCTATCTTAATATTATAAAGCGACAAGAATAATAGCGTTTTATTATTGAGAGGCCATGAACTAATTAAAGGGTTAGTTCACCCAAAAATGAAAATAATGTCATTAATTACTCACCCTCATGTCGTTCTACACCTGTAAGACCTTCGTTCATCTTCAAAACACAAATTAAGATATTTTTGATGAAATCCGATGGCTCAGTGAGGCTTCTATTGAGAGCAAAGATCCATAAAGGTACTAAAAACATATTTAAAACAGTTCATGTGAGTTCATCTTAATATTATAAAGTGACAAGAATACTTTTTGTGCGCCAAAAAAATTAAAAAATAACGACTTTTCAACAACATCTATATGGGCCGATTTCAAAACACTGCTTCGAAGCTTTACGAATCGAATCCGTGAATCGGAGCGCCAAAGTCACGTGATTTCAGCAGTTTAGCCGTTTGATAGGAGATCCGAATCACTGATAGGAGATCCGAATCACTGATTCGAAACAAAAGATTCATAAAGCTCAGAAGCTTCAGTGTTTTGAAATCGGCCCATATAGATATTGTTGAAAATGTGTTTTTTTTGTCGCACAAATATTTTTCTTATCGCTATAATATTAAGATAGAACCACTGAACTCAAATTTAAAATATGTTTTAGTACATTTATGGACCTTGAGAGTTTCTTTGGACTCAATAGAGGCCTCACTGAGCCATCGGATTTCATCAACAATATCTTAACTTGCGTTTCGAAGATCTTACAGGTGTGGAACAGCATGAGGGTGAGTAATAAATGACATTATTTTCATTTTTGAGTGAACTAACCCTTTAAGTTCTGTTTACTTTATCACCAGCAAAAAAAAAATGTAATAGCTCAAACGAAAGTATCTGCTAAACGAGCTCGAAAAAGTTTAGTTCACAGATCAAAGAGTGCAGATTCTCCAGAGTCGCACACATTCATTATCATTCTTTCTCGCGTGCACATCTGCGCGCGCCTCTCAAAGCCATCATTAACGGTCCGCGCGAGCATCTGTTTTGCGCGGGAGACTGACTGACTGGCGGCTGTTTTCGCTGAGGTAAGTTTTGCGCGGTGACATTCTGTGGTTTATTGTGTAATCAGTTTACTCATTAAGTCACAATATTGCTTGTAAACGTAGGGTTTAGGGCTGTGGGAAAAATGTTTGCAGTCTGTTCCTGAAAGGAAAAATACACACACGAGGGAGAAGTTTATCTGTCACTGGCACTGCAGCGGTTACGCCCAGTGTTCTTGGCTTGCCTTCTTAACAAATGTTGATGCGGATAAAACACAATTCTGCTCAGTTTAAATAGATTTTCATTATTCATACTCACTTTCGAATTAGTTTCCTCGCGTTTAGTTGGCAACCGCACCGGAATGCCTTTCTTTTCAACACCTAATCCCAGAATTAAATGCTGTCAGCACCCATAAAGCAGTGGTCCAAAGAAGATGACATGTTTTCCCCCTCGGTTACCCAGCCTGTAGTACCAAACTCATTTCACTTAAAGGGTTAGTTCACCCAAAAATGAAAATTCTGTTATTAATTACTCACCCTCATGTCGTTTCACACCCGTAAGACCTTCATTCATCTTCGGAACACAAATTAAGATATTTTTGTTGAAATCCGATGGCTCCGTGAGGCCTTCATAGGGAGCAATGACATTTCCTCTCTCAAGATCCATTAATGCACTAAAAACATATTTAAATCAGTTCATGTGAGTACAGTGGTTCAATATTAATATTATAAAGCGACGAGAATATTTTTGGTGCGCCAAAAAAACTAAATAACGACTTATATAGTGATGGCCGATTTCAAAACACTGCTTCAGGAAGCTTCGGAGCGTTATGAATCAGCGTATCGAATCATGATTCGGATCGCGTGTCAAACTGCTGAAATTACGTGACTTTGGCGCTCCGAACCGCTGATTCGACACGCTGATTCATAACACTTGGAAGCTTTGTTTTGAAATCGTCCATCACTAAATAAGTCATTATTTAGTTTTTTTGGCGCACCAAAAATATTCTCGTTACTTTATAATATTAATATTGAACCGCTGTACTCACATGAACTGATTTAAATATGTTTTTAGTGCATTAATGGATCTTGAGAGAGGAAATGTCATTGCTCCCTATTGAAGGTCTCACGGAGCCATCGGATTTCAACTAAAATATCTTAATTTGTGTTCCGAAGATTAACGAAGGTCTTACGGGTGTGGAACGACATGAGGGTGAGTAATAAATGACAGAATTTTCATTTTTGGGTGAACTAACCCTTTAAGACATGCTTTTTTGGGTGGTAAATAATGGCGCAAATACCAGTAAATTGACTAGCGCAAACCTTAGTAAATCACCTTGTGATTGTAACAGACATAGGCTAGTAAGAGCTGTGTGTGTAAACCTCACTCCTCTGAACGCAACGACTGACGCTAGAGACTGCGGTCTTTAGCCACTTTGTTAGAGCGGCCAACTCCCATGCCGGCAGACACGGATTCGAGTCCCGCTTAGAGCGGGCGGTTCGAAAACGAGGGGTTACATGGTTTTCTTTTAAATACTTTCCTCCCATAAATTGTGTCTGAAAGGGAAACTCCTACAAATGCATATGCAATAAGGTCAGCTGCAAAAATAACCCTGTCCACGCCTTTTCAGCGCTAATTTTTCACTGCGTGTCTTTAGTAAATCCTGACAGTAGTTTTTTAATGCCAAAACAGGGTTTGCGTTGGCGCAAGCTGTTAGTAAATCTGGCCCTAAATTTGTTATACTTATTAAAACCCTGTAAAGCTTTTGCTTAAATGCTTTCAATTCATTTTGCATAAACAACATGATACAAACATTAGTTTTCTAACTAAAAATGTATGAATGTCTTTACAAAAATTGTGTATACACTACATATGCATTATATTAAAAATAATGCGATTACTACAGTACAGTCCAAAAGTTTGGAATCACTAAGATTTTTAATGTTTTTAAAAGAAGTTTCGTCTGCTCACCAAGGCTACATTTATTTAATTAAAAATACAGTAAAAACAGTAATATTGTGAAATATTATTACAATTTAAAATAACTGTGTACTATTTAAATATATTTGACAAAGTAATTTATTCCTGTGATGCAAAGCTGAATTTTCAGCATCGTTACTCCAGTCTTCAGTGTCACATGATCCTTCAGAAATCATTCTAATATGCTGATTTGCTGCTCAATAAACATTTATGATTATTTTCAATGTTGAAAACAGTTGTGTACTTTTTTTTTCAGGATTCCTTGATGAATAGAAAGTTCTAAAGAACAGCATTTATCTGAAATACAAAGCTTCTGTAGCATTATACACTACCGTTCAAAAGTTTATTTTTATTTTTTTGAAAAGAAATTAAAGAAATTAATACTTTTATTCAGCAAGGATGCATTAAATCAATCAAAAGTGGCAGTAAAGACATTTATAATGTTACAAAAGATTAGATTTCAGATAAACACTGTTCTTTTGAACTTTCTATTCATCAAATAATCCTGAAAAAAAATATTGTACACAAATATTTTGTACAATTGTACACATTAAATGTTTCTTGAGCAGCAGATCAGCATATTAGAATGATTTCTGAAGGATCATGTGACACTGAAGACTGGAGTAATGATGCTGAAAATTCAGCTTTGCATCACAGGAATAAATTACTTTGTCAAATATATTTAAATAGTACACAGTTATTTTAAATTGTAATAATATTTCACAATATTACTGTTTTTACTGTATTTTTAATTAAATAAATGTAGCCTTGGTGAGCAGAAGAAACTTATTTTAAAAACATTAAAAATCTTAGTGGTTCCAAACGTTTGGACTGTACTGTATGTGTAAATAACCACGTTACTTTGTTTTGATTTTACCAAAAATATGCCCATTTAATACACTACCATAAGATGATTTCATGTTTTTAAAATTAGTCTCTTCTGCTCACCAAGGCTTCATTTATTTGATCCAAAACACAGTAATTAATAATTCATTTGTTACATTTATATAGCGCTTTTCTGGGTACTCGAAGCGCTTTACATATAGAAGGGGGAATCTCCTCAACCACCAGCAATGTGCAGCATCCCCCTGGATGATGCGACGGCAGCCATATTGTGCCAGAACGCCCACCACACACCAGCTTACTGGTGGAGAGGAGACAGAGTGATGAAGCCAATCAGTATATGGGGATGTATAATACAGTGAAATATTTTTACGATTTAATTTGAATATATTTTAAAATACAATTTATTTCTGTGATCAAAGCTGAATTTTCAGCATCATTACTCCAGTCTTCAGTGTCACATGATCCTTCAGAAATCATTCTAATATTATGATTTGCTGCTCAAGAAACATTTATTATTTGATGAACAGAAAGTTATCTGAAATAGAAACCTTTTGTAACATTATCGCTACAGTTCAAAAGTTTGGGATCAGTAAGAGTTTTTTGTTTTTTTTGGAAAGTAATTAAAGACTTTTATTCAGCAAGGATGCATTAAATTGATCAAAAGTGACATTTATAATGTTGCAAGAGCTTTCTATTTCAGATAAATGCTGTTCTTTTAAACTTTCTATTCATCAAATAATCATGAAAAAAGTGTATACAACTGTTTTCAATATTGATAATAATAATAAATGTTTCTTGTGCAGCAAATAGGAAAGTTCGATGCACAGGGATGCAGGTTCAAATCTGGTCTATGTCATGTAAAGATCCCTCTCCCCCAACTTCCTGTCTGTTCTCTACTGTCAATATACAAGAAGAATGGCAAAAGCCCATTAATAATAAAAAAGTGACATCATTGAAAAGACAACAGATGAGCTCAGTGATTATCTTACCAGTGAGGTCATCGTTCATTTTACCAGTGAGCTCACTGGAGAACTTTCTAATGGGGTCTGTGAGGTTTAAAAGCAGAAAAGTGTGAGGTGTTTTCTTTAGTGTGTACTTGGAATGGGAAACAAGTTGCATTAAATAAATCCTAGAAGGTTTTTTAATAACTTCAAATGTATGATTAAGTTGTTTTACTAGGTGCCCTTTAGGTCATTCGAGATTCACACATGGTTATTGATTGATTAGTGAACCCCCATCATGCCTTCCTTGTCAAACTCCAGTGACTATTAAAAATAATTTACTGGACTGCACAGTTTTGAATGTAAATAAACATTTTTATTCACAGAAAATGAAAAATACCTGGATATCTGAATGGATTTTCTATCTTCTGTTAATCTTAAATGTCTTAATATAGTTAAATTTATTAATTGTGTGATTTTTGTTATTTCACTTTGGTCTCACTATGAAGATATCTTGTTGTTGCCAAAAAATAAACAGATAAATGAGTGTGTAGCCTACTTGAGAATCAAGGCTAACTGAACTTGAGGGGTTTGATGGGATTTTGTTATATAAAGGGATTAATATGGTAAATTCTATGGGTTTGATAGGGTTTTATTCTTTAAAGGGTTAGTTCACCCAAAAATGAAAATTCTGTCATTTATTACTCACCCTCATGCCGCTCCACACCTGTAAGACCTTCGTTAATCTTGTATCAAATTAAGATATTTTTGATGAAATCCGATGACTCAGTGAGGCCTGCATAGCCATCAATGACATTTTCTCTCTCAAGATCCATTAATGTACTAAAAACAAAATCAGTTGATGTGAGTACAGTGGTTCAATATTAATATTATAAAGCGACGAGAATAATGACTTATATAGTGATGGCCGATTTCAAAACACTGCTTCACCAAAAATATTCTATTATTATTATTTATAATATTAATATTGAACCACTGTACTCACATGAACTGATTTAAATATGTTTTTAATACCTTTATGGATCTTGAGAGAGTAAATGTCATTGCTCCCTATGCAGGCCTCACGGAGCCATCGGATTTCAACTAAAATATCTTAATTTGTGTTCCGAAGATGAACGAAGGTCTTACGGGTGTGGAACGGCATGAGGGTGAGTAATAAATGACAGAATTTTCATTTTTGGGTTAACTAACCCTTTAAACCAGATGCTAATTTGTGCTGCTTTTGGTAGATTGCGTTGGTCAGTATGGAAATAAATTTGCGCGTTGTCAGTAAATCAGTGTTCTCTAATTTGCCGTTTACTAAATCTGGCCCTCAATCGTGTGCCAAAATGTTTAGCTTGTATATGTAAAGCAGTGCAGAATGTACTGGTTAGAGTAACGGTTTTGGGTATCATTCAGGTACATTCCATCCTACAAACTGAACGTCAAGTGTGTTAGGGAGAAAACACATGATTTCCTGAATCTCAAGTATGCTGTACTTAGCATTCTGCTGAGCAAGCATGCAAAAAATGGCATAAAATACATGTAGTGAGCATAGTATGTGTGCAGACGGGTGTATGTAAACAAGACGAGCCCTTTGATCTATAATGAGCACATGCACGCTAAATACCTAGTACGGCTCGGTGACGCCAATGACTGGGTTAGTGAACTGAGAGTCACACCAATATGTCAATTATGACACTGAAAAACAACAACTAAAATGCAAGAAATTAAAGAAAATTAACTGAGACGTATGACTGTTTAATGTGTGATGGAAAAAGAGTAACATTGCAAATAAAATCATACAAGAGCATCAATAAATCTCAAGCTGTTGAAATATTACTTACAGGTGAAAAATACAATGAAACTGCAATCTAGAAAGCGTTTATTTGGCGCAGTCCTGATGTTATATGTGTGCGCGAGAGTCACTATATATTAAAGTCAGAGATGCTGAATTAATAAATAAACTGGAAATGTATTTTAATAAAATAAATGGGATTTTATGAAGAGACAAGCAGCAAAGAGAAATGAATTTATACTGTCACAGGCAAATTGAACGTCATCAGATGTAGTTCACGACCACAATTTGCACCGTTTTGGCTTTTATACCAATTGCAAACACAAGAACCCTATCCCATTTTCAAGAAGAATCAAGTGCGGTTTCAAATACAGCTTTCAGACCAAGCAAACAAACTGAACGCTAATGTCAAAGCGACTTTGGTTTAACAGTGTGAAAGTGCCCTTCATAGTATTCTACAGGTCAGGACACTTTCCAGAACTCATGAAAAAGAGCAAAGAAGGGATCTCGAGAAACTGAAATGCTAAAAATAGAAACATTCATATACATTAGCTCGTCTTTCAGCGACACGTGCATTAACAAACAAGTTTTGCATTCAAAAACGCGCAAAACAGACAAATATTACTGCAGGTGCATAATTGCACAGACACAAACACACAAACTGACAAATGGAAGATACATTCAAACGTATATAAATACAGTACATCAGAATCAGAAGAAGTAGAAAAACAGTACAGAGAAAACTACAATATAAGGCATCAGAAACGGGTGCAGGTGAATTCTGGAGGTAGATAGAAGAGCTTCAGAAAAACAGGGTTGTGTGTTGGTTTGGTGGAGGCACAGATACACAGATATGCTGTGGCGTCATTGCTTAACTTTTGATGGAGAGCATTTGGCTTCAAAAATAGGAGGCTTTGGAATAACATGTCCCTCAAAATGAGCTTCAAAGAGTGTGTTGGTTCAGACAAAAATCATGGAGTAAGACGGACACCGACAGTCCTCAGTGAATGACTCTCGAACCCACGACCCAGAGCAACCTGGTGCTGATGCAGCGGTCCAGTAGGTTCTAGTGAAAAAGACATTAATGTTAAATACCTCAGTTTTTGTGAGCGTGTCTGCATATGCATGCGTGTGCAATGCGTACCTGATGTTCTGCAGCCCGTCTCCAAGGCAGCGGTTATCGGTCGTCATGGCGTCGCTCTGACACTCGACACATACGGCGCGCTCGCGGACCAAACCAGCACTCCACGGTCTCACCTTACACGCAGCGCTCGCCTGCTTCACAATCATCTGCACGCAATAACTGCAGCAGAGAGAAGGGGAATTCAGACAAAATAACACCATTTGCAAACTATATTATTCACTGGAAATCTGGCAAACCTGCCACACTCATGATATGAGCAAAGACATCGAGCAACTTTTATATTGGACGACTTTTACTGATATATGTTTGTGTCTTTTTTGGAGCTTGACAGCCCCAGTTTCTATAAGGGTTCATGCGGTCATTGAAATCACGGAAAAAACAGGGACTTACAAAATTGCAGCATTAATAAAATGTCTACAGTGTATTTACACCAATCAGGCATAACATTATGAGCACTGACAGGTGAAATCAATAACACTGATTATCTCTTCATCACGGCACCTGTTAGTGGGTGGATATATTAGGCAGCAAGTGAACATTTTGTCCTCAAAGCTGATGTGTTAGAAGCAGGAAAAACGGGCAAGTTTAAGAATTTGAGCGAGTTTGACAAGGACCAAATTGTGATGGCTAGACGACTGGGTCAGAGCATCTCCAAAACTGCAGCTCTTGTGGGATGTTCCCGGTCTGCAGTGGTCAGTATCTATCAAAAGCGGTCCAAGGAAGGAACAGCGGCGAACCGGTGACAGGATCATGGGCGGCCAAGACTCATTGAAGGCTGATCTGTGTGGTCCGATCCAACAGACGAGCTACTGTAGCTCAAATTGCTTAAGAAGTTAATGCTGGTTCTGGTAGAAAGGTGTCAGAATACACATGTATGGAGCTGCATAGCTGCAGGCCAGTCAGGGTGCCCATGCCCACCGCCGAAAGAGCCAACAGTGGACACGTGAGCATCAGAACTGGACCACGGAGCAATGGAAGAAGGTGGCCTGGTCTGATGAATCACTTTTTCTTTTACATCACGTGGATTACCAGGGGAACACATGGCACCAGGATGCACTATGGGAAGAAGGCACGTACCACCTACCTAAGCATTGTTGCAGACCATTTACTCCCCATTTACACCCTTTAATGGAAACGGTATTCCCTGGTGGCTGTGGCTCTTTCAGCAGGATAATGCTCCTGACACAAAGTAAAAATGGTTCAGGAATGGTTTGAGGAGCACAACAACGAGTTTGAGGTGTTGACTTGACCTCCAAATTCTCCAGATCTCAATCCAATCAAGCATCTGTGGGATGTGCCGAACAAACAAGTCCGATCCATGGAGGCTCCACCTCACAACTTACAGGACTTAAAGGATCTGCTGCTAACATCTTGGTGTCAGATACCACAGCACACCTTCAGGGGTCTAGAGGAGTCCATGCCTCGACGGGTCAGGGCTGTTTTGGCAGTAAAAGGGGACCAACACAATATTAGGAAGGTTGTCATAATGTTATGTTACATTTCTAGGTATGCTTGGCTGTAAAATATCAAAGAATTCCAATGTATAAATGTCATTATCTAATAATCTTTAAACTGGAGAAGCCATGGAAATTCACTGGTCAGTAGATGTGGGAATCCTGTACTATACAATGTCCACAAATGATTAAAGATTGTATTTTTATTTCCGCTAGGATTCTTAAACACTTTTTAGAACTGTCTATATACACAATAATAATTCCTTTGTGTGTGCATGTGTGTTGCAGTCAGCGCAGGCTGTATAAGGTTAAAGGTCAGCCTTCCCACGCTGGATTTATTTAGTTTGATGTGTTGCCTTTGTGGCGTTCTTTCCTCCTCTGTGGTCTGCAAGTCGTCCCGGTCTTCTTTCTCGCGCTCTCTCTCTCACGCACACACACATCCATCATGCTGAAACTATACACCTGTGATTAATGAAAGGGTGTGCTCTGGGATTTCCTGTGTGTGCTGCTTAGAAGGAACCTCAGATAGTCGTTTAATCTCAGTTCATTTGAACCTGCACCTGCGATTTAATTCCTGCTATCCTATTTAACTCCTCATTATCTGCACACTGATCACATGTCGCATTCATTCTCTTAATGTCCCACACACACACGTGCACTAATCTGATTTCCTGTCCTCAGTCAGGTGTTACTAAGGATGTAACAAAGGATATAAAGTGACTTAAGGATGGGCTTGTGAAATTATTTAAATTAAGTTGTGGATTTAGGATGATGTACTTAGAAAATAGAACCTGTGAAAAAGGTTTTTGTGGCTTTTAGTATGAATATTTTATACTTAAAAGGGTGGTTAATTTTGATTTCACTTTTTTAACTTTAGTTAGTGTGTAATGTTGCTGTTTGATCATAAACAACATCTGCAAAGTTACGACGCTCAAAGTTCAATGCAAAGGGAGATATTTTCTTTTACAGAATTCTCTGTTTAAGGACTGCAACAAATGGCTGGTAGGGACTACAATAAGATTCTTCCTGGGTTGATGATATCACAAACCCCAACATTTACATAAACCCCGCCCCCGAGAACACACAACAAAGGGGGTGAGGCCATGTTGGGCTGCTTTAGAGAAGAGGAAGAGTTGTTGTCGTAGAGTGTTGTTGACATGCCGTCATTTTACGCCAGACTGATTCACAAATGAGGGTCAATTCAACGCTGGATTTGCACAAAAGATTAACATGACGACACATGAATCAACTCCACAGCAAACCACTAACCATTCAGAAACGTCCAGATTCATTCTAAAAGTTGTAACTTCTTCCTGAGTCTCTCCATCAGTGTCGACTCCGGTTTGAACAATGTAAGGCTGAACACCGTTACTGACAATCCTCATTTTGGCTGCGTGAGATTCTCCAGCTTTGTTGTTGTTGAGCAACCGAAGCGTGAGCTGTTAAAGCTCTTCTGGAAAGCGGTCGAGAGCAGCTGCTCATTTGCATTTAAAGGGACACACACAAAAACGGCGTATAGTAGAAGAATATAGAAGAATTTGAGATTTTTAAGTGAAGTCAGAAGAAAAGATTCCCAGTGAACAATGACTTTTGGTTTGTCCCTCACACAAATACTTGGAATGTAGTGTACTGAATAAAAATGTAGGACAGGGTCTTGTTTTATGCACCAGTTGTTGATTGGATGTTGAGATATGGGCGTGGGACTCGCTCGTTTTCATTAGAAAAAATTCCGAAGTCATTTTTTTTTTATGAAACGTATACATGCACTTAGATTAAAAGGTTGAATTTTAATTTCATGCAACTTTAAGGATTACACATTGACCCATATATACAAACACAAAAATCTTGATGATACCATTCTTGTAATTAGTTTTACATTCAGTTATCCAATTATATCCAGCATATACTTGGATAGTCAAAACACAGATATCCACCCCGTGCCAGGTCTGTTTGACTGAAACTATGACTAACGATAATTTAAATAATCCGAACAAACAGCTACATATTCGTCTTGTTCCAGATGTGAGGGTCATTGCAAGTCTAGACAACACTGTTGATGTTTAAACTCTCTGAGTCTGCGCAACCTTCGGTTATAGGAATGTGTTTGAATTATCTGTTTATGTTCTGTTTTATTTTTGCAGTTGCATTTGTTCTGCTTTCTACAATGTTCCATCACTCTCACCTCTTCTTCTCCTCCTTCATAAGCATGTGCGGCCGTCTCCAAGGGTCCTTAAAGTTCCGCTTGAATGAGTCAGGCAGGATTTTGGCCACCTCTGAAGAGGAGGAAGAGATCAAGATAATGAAAGAGAGCAAATTAAACTCCTCCAGAGACGAAGCACAGCACCAGAGCACACAACAAACACACACAGACACAGACAGTTTAAGCAGTGTACTTCTAAAACAATATTTCTCATTCTTATATTATACATGCTGTTTTTATGAGCTTACAGTCTTTTATGGGATATTTGTATGCATTTGTCAAGACACTAAAAGGTGATTAAAATGGTGAAAAACTCTAAAATAATGAACATTGGGGGGAAAAAATATATTTGCCAACTTTTGTCCGTGGTCAAACATCTTACTATGAGATCTCAGCTGAAATAATAATGCAGCACACATCTGCGCTCAAAAGACATGGAGGTAGTAAAATGCATCACTTCAAGCCTCTGAAGGTGGAATGATTTAGTACTGATATAATGCAATACCGATGTGGGAATTCTCATGCACTGACATTGACTCCAAATCTATAAACACACACACATTTTTCATTCCCTCTTTATCTCACCCCGGATCACACACACATTGACACACTAGTTGTTTCAAAACCTAGTGTGCTGTCTACATAGCATATTAAGGGATTATATGCACACTCCCAATGCAAAGTTAAGTGGTATATTTATGCTTTTTATATTTAAATAATTTAAAAATATATTTGTTGCAGTTTCTGTTCACCACTATAGAAGTTTACTCTACTATGAAGACATCCACCTGAAATGTGAAAAAATTCCAGTGCAGTTTAGATGCTGCCTTAGAAGTGTGCTGCCTATGTAGGCAGAAGACAGCAATACTAGTGTTTAACCGAGCAAGTGTGTATATTACCTTTAGCTGCACTGCAGGCCTCATTGTGTGCGAGACACCCTCTGCGCTGTTTGAGATCGGGACACGGAGCGCCTCCGTTGCGTGGGGGCGTGGCTACCTGTCGGCTTCGCTCTGTAGTCCCCGCCCCACAGACGGACGAACAGGGAGACCAGGGACCCCACTGCCTGACTTCACAGTCTATAGCTGCTGAGAGGAAAAGGAGAGAGAGGAGCAGATGTTTTCTTTAAATCGACCATAAAAACCGTTTACGTGCAATCAGTCATAAAAGGGAATAATGTTAAACATAGTTAGTTAGGTTAGATTAATATTAAAGTACACTATAAAAACAAATGTTTTGGATCAACAAAAAAATGACAACTGCTTAACCAACTTAATTTGCTGCATAAACAAAACTAGTGTGATGTTAACTTCCGGGTTGGCCCACAAAAATACATCATCACTGCACCACTCTATTCTCCTTATCCAGTCCTAAGCAAAGCATGATGGGAACTAGAAATCCACTGCCCAATTTCCAAAGATAAAGGCAATTTAATTAAGTTACAGCAACTTAATAAAAAAAAATTCTCCTGAATTACTTTTTAAAGTGTAGGTGACGAATGCATGTATACCAGCTCACATTAAGAGTTTGTTACCGTACATGAGTGAGCAGCTGTGTGCAGTGACATCATACAGGACCTCATACTACACACAAACAGAGAAGAAAGCAAGCGACATTGAGTCTAGATCTCAAAAACACAGCTGCTCTCTCATGTGGGGTTCAGAGGAACACAAGATCCCCGACAGATTCACATAAGTTTGAAAATATTAGTAAACTCAGTGATTTCTGTGGCACTTCAGTCTTTGTGGTCCTGTATTGAGGAGAAGGAATAAACATTTAGGTTTACTCATTATTGCTACTATATATCTCAACCAAACTAAAGCTCTTAAAGTACATTTTCACCAACTAGGAGAAGTGAGATGTCTTGAAATGTCTCCCTAAGGAAATATCACAAAATAAGTGTGTTTGTCTATTCAGAAAGATTGTGTTTTGCATAATAAAGCTTAAAAAA
Source organism: Anabarilius grahami (assembly GCA_003731715.1). Lineage (NCBI taxonomy): Eukaryota > Metazoa > Chordata > Actinopteri > Cypriniformes > Xenocyprididae > Anabarilius > Anabarilius grahami. The sequence continues at coordinate 744,179 of RJVU01069905.1, forward strand.
AATTGTTGTGAATAAAACAGACTATTGGAGTATGTTTTGCAAGAAAATACTGTCAGTCTTTAACACTTTAATGTTTAATTAAATGTGTTACTAGCCGTTTCTTTGTAATTATTTGTAAAGTTTACCATTAATCCAGCTATAAGAAGATGCTAATGAAGTGGTATGATTAGACTGAATAATTGTATAATACATTCAACACTCAATATTTTATGTTTTCCAAAAAGCAGTGATATAATGCACAGAATTTGAGATTTTAATGAGTTTTAGAGCAAGTCTTTAGGATTAACTCTGTATATGTAACATGTGCGGACGTTATCCACCAGAACATGCTAACCACACGAACACAGCTGGCGTGCACACATGCAATCAGGTACAAGCATCACTCACACGCATGTACAGCACATGTAGACTGTAAACCACATTGAAAGTACTGATGTACAAAATACTGCATTTTAAAATATTAAAATTCACATCAGTACTCAGTCAAAGAGCAAATAAAATCAAAACAATCTCAGTGATAATAAACCAATGAATTTGTTTGTTTGATTTGGACTTATGTGCGCTCTACTTGTTGAGATACTTCAAAACCCCATAAATCTGTTTTTTATTGCTGTTTACAGGCCTGTTTGACTCTCAGAGCAGTAAATTCTGGGTTTTGCACTACTGTTATAAGTATATAAACAGATTTAAAGAAATCCAAAGCACATTTAAAGTTGTATGACTCTCCCAGCCCTACAGACTAATGTAAACCACATCAAATCTGTGTGGCAATTTAAAGGGAAGACAAAAAAAAAGAACATTCTGTCATAATTTTCTTAAAACAAGAAATTTGGAAGAATGTTTGGTTCCTATTCACCATTTTATTTTTTGTCAATGAAACCAAACTGTTCGGTTACTGAAATTCTTTCAAATTTCTTCTTTTATGTTCAGCAAAAAAAAAGAAAATGACAGAATGTTAATTTCACTGTATAATTATATTGATTATATGGATCTGTTATTTTAGTTCTCCCAATCTGTTTTATAGTCATTAAAGTGGCCATTATTGAGATGATTCGCTTGACAATTTGATTACTTTACAATGGAAAGTAAATCTACCTATAGGCACTACAGGTTTGACAAAGCAAAAGTCATGCTGATACATGAACATTCACGTATCCCTTGTTGGGAATCACTGCTTTATTTCATTCATGTCGTTCTGACCTCATGGTTCGTTCTCATTCTTCTGTTCTTCCGCACCAGAGTGACACAATGAACACAAACACACACCTCCATACAAAGGGCCTGTCAAATTCCCCACATTCCCCTGCATTACTTCTGCAGATATGCCTCGTTGCCCTGTTCCCAGAAGCCTCTCCTCGCTCGGACCGTCACTGGTGGTCCCAAGGGCCCGACACGTTTTAATCTCCCTAACAATCTCTGGGGTCACCAATGAGACCTTATTGTAAAGTGTTACAGATCAATTAGATCTAAAGTGATTCCGGGTTCTTTTTAATCAGTCTAAAAGAATCAAGTACTAAAAGAATAATTAATGAACTAAAGGAATCATGAATGAATGCCCAAAATGTGGAGGAAAATAATACAGAAATCTCTCAAATATTTGATTTCCACACAAAGATCTGTCAGTGAAAAACAGCACAGTAGAAGTCTGTAATCGCACACTTTAATTCATTGCATACAGGCTGTGAAGAGCCAAAGCAACACACCTGCATTCATTCACAGATGGAGCATCTCTACTGAGTCTTAATTAATGTTAGACTCGTCAGGAGATGATGTGGGAGGACAGCGGAGGAACATGTGTTTTTCCTCAAGATGACACGCTCATGAAATAAAAACTGAAAGGGAGCAGACATACAGCTGACTCAGTCAGGTAACACACAACATGTGCACCAGCGTTTTCCTGTTTACTGTTCACGCACGCTCTTATTCGGGTGTTTACGAGGGCCACCAAACCCACGGTAGATATTCCTCAGCATTCCTCCAGTTTCAGGAATCTGTCACAGAGACAATAAACTCTGTCCTGAGACACATCAAACAGACTCACATCAACACACTAACCTCACAGCAAAGACAGAGTCGTAGAAACGACATCTTTCACCGGCCATCAGAGCAAAATCAGTGTTCAAAACAGACCGTGAACCGTGAAACCTGAATAACACTTCTTGCAGACTAAACATCTGCATCTGTGTATGATGTGAAGCAGACTGCCTAAAAACATCTCAAACACGTTAAAATAACCGTAACTCACAGCCTCCAATGGACTATTGCTATAATACAAGAATGATACAATTATGATAAAAATGTTTAGTAAACAAACTTCCCACAGCCTGCAACATGTTGCTTATTTGTGCATCCACTGAGTCTAATTGGGACATAATTGAGTGTTTTGTTACTTGTAACTTGTTTTGACTTTGATCGAATCTTCTGTGTTATGGAATATCCTCAGGCAGAATTTACATTCAGGCATATCTGCTCACCTCCATAAGCTGCATTAATGGAATTAATCAATCATGTCATGCATTAATTAATGAATCAATCACGTTTAACATCAACAACCCTCTTTTTTTGATAGACGACTGGGGTTTTGGCAGAAATGCTCGAATGTATTGTAAAGACGAGGCTTGAATATAGTATGGCCAAAATTTTATATAAAGGAACCTTTTAAAATAGTGAATTTATCCATAATGATTTGCAATTTCCCCTCTTAATCTTTCATTCAAAATATTCACATAAATCTAACCTTTAATTAAAAAAATTATAAAACACATTTTTTTTCTGAAAAATGTTTTCCACAATTACTTGCACCCCTACAAATTCTAATGAGTAAAAAAATCTAACTGAAGTATATTCCCATATTCATATGGTATATTATGTTTTAAGTTCACTTTAGTGATCAGGAACACTTAAAGGTGCAGTAAGTGATTTCTGAGAAATGCTGTTAAAAGCGGATCGCACTGAGTACCAATATACACTTGTAGCCAATCAGCAGTAAGGGGCGTATACACTCATGAGGGGGGAGGTGCCTGTGGTGCATAGCATGGGGGCGGAGCTATTAAGATGAGTGTGATCCTTTTAGGTAGGGGCGTGTTTCTTTTAGTGATTTCAAATATAAACAGAGTTTCTCAGAAATCGCTTACTGCACCTTTAATGGGCTATATGCACGGTTACTTCCTGGTTGTCGATAAGCCAGCTCAGGCATTTCCGGCGAACTGTCAGCTGTTCATTCTGTAGTCGCTGTACATCGACACAAAATCATCAATGGTTGACTTTTTAATGTTGTATTCATATTTTAATGCAGTTATCACATTTACCTAATTTGCCAATAAACCAGTTTTATTGATTGCAATAAAGAAAAAGCTATTAGGACCGTTTAAAAACACAGTGTCTGTATTTAGACACGCACATGCATTTTCTTCCCCAGCACTTCAAATGTTATTTTTAATGTGATGGCCACAAACATTATTTGTTCATCCTTCTGAGATTGTCCCCATTGTAAAACCGAACGTTTCAAAATGTAGGAAATTCAACATTTGATAGAAAATACTTATTTAAAAAATAAAAAAGACAATAATTACCACTATAACCAGCAGGTGGCGGCAAAGTAGCATTTATTTGTGCATATATCAGCCATTTCCTCTAATCGTTTTTCACTTTGTTTTTGACTAAATATTAAACATGATAAAATAACTAGGTTTAAAAATACATTTTGTCAATGTGAAGTATGAAATAAATAATCTTATGAAAAACAATAACTTTTCTTGTGAATGAATGACAGAAAGCGAGCACCGCTCTCACTTTAATCACAGCAGCTGTCAGTCAGTGCAGCGCAAGATCAATAATTTCAGCACACTTGTAAAAACACACATTTTATTCAATTAATCTGACTAAAGTGCACAATAAATATTACATTTATGAAGCTTTTTTTCACATAAAAGTGTGAAAACTGATGGTCGAATTGAATTTAGCCGAGGAGGAACAATGAGGTACGTAGGTTTGAATAACTAAATTAATGCTATGCCTATTTAAGTGACTTATTCTGATTATAAACTAAGTATTACACTACTGATGCTCAACACACCAGCAAATGACATCTCACAGGAAGTTTTCGAGCTGGCTTACATTAATGCGGAAGTTCTAAAGAACGCTCCGTGCATATAGTCCATTGATAAGGCATGACTTCCTGTTTCACTGGGCTCTAAATTTGAAGTGATACAAAGGCCAGATTCCTAAAGTCATCCATCACTATGGGAAAGACCTGAGAATACAGTAATGATGTGTGACAAAAAGCTGCTGAGCTGCACTAATCATGAAATGGCTATAAAGGCGCTTTTCCACTGCGTGGTACGACCCGGCTCTCTTTACATTTGCTCGGTTTGCTTTTCCACTGCGGTTTAGTACCGCTTCAAAGTGGGTGGGATTATAGACTGATCGCCACCTTGTGTACGGACCACGATTCAGCCATTTCTTGTTTCAAGTTGCGTGCGACGGTCGTTTAAAGCAAGTCCTTTAAAAAAGAAGTGCGAACAAATGATACCGCGGTGGCTGTTACTGTCTCAGACCTCACCTATATAACCACAACCTGTTTGGGAAGGTTGCAATAAAAAAAGCATTTAGTGGCATCTCACACACCTACAGTTTGCCAGACGTTACTAGAACTTTCAGTGGGACTGGGTTTAATGGTCAGATGAGACAAAAATGAAGCTTTTTGGAAAAACATGAGAGGTAGGTTTGGCATAGTAGACAGAAACATGTAGAAAAGTACCTCATCCCCACTGTGAAGTATGGTGGTGGATTTTAAATGCTGTGGGGCTAAATTTCTTCCAAAAACTTGTTAGGATACACGGACATGGTATCATAAACACCTGTCAGGAAGCATAAACTGGGCAATGGTTGGATCTTCCAGCATGGCAATGATCCAAAGAATAGTTCACTGACCACAGAATGAAGGTTTTGCCAATGGACATAGCAGTCCCCGACCCAAATCCCATCACAAACCTGTGGGATGAGCTGAAGAAAAGAGTCCACAAGCATGAATCTCTGAATCTGAAGGATCTGGAGCGATTCTGTACGGAGGAATGGTTTTAGATCTCTTGCTATCTGTTCATCAACCTTATGCATTATAGCTGTTATTTTGGCAAAGGGAGGTTGAACAAATTGTAATTTTAGACATTAAACCCAAATATGTTCAATGTATTTTTGGATAATCCAATAAAATACTTAAAAATGGCACAGGTACTCCACCTCATTTCATTGTTTTCTTGCCTTTTGTGCTTTTGGTGGACTCAAATTAAGGTTTAAATTATTCATAGCAAATATAAATATGACATCAATGCTTCACATTATAAACGGCACAGCTCTCTAGCGGTTTAAACATTTCTACCGTCAGACAATATATAATGTGACCCAGTCCTGTCTAAAACCAATCCCTCAAGAACACAGTCATTGTGCCTTAGTATTATAGTTCATTTGTGGTTCAGAGTGTAACCGTAAATGACCCACAGCCTTGAACAACATAATCTGAAGTCTGATAACAGCCAAGACTGGGAACAATTACTGGAAACATCAAGAGCAGCTAATTAAATAAAACCTGCTCCAGGCTACAGGAGAGAGAAAGGGGCAAAATAGGTTTCTTTCTACATCTATTCCTGTTTTTCCTCTATATTTTTGAGTGTGTTTGTTCACTCCATGCGGCTGATGTGACGTCCTTCTTCATGAAAAACACACTGCTGTATTTTCAAACACACACACTTTATAACAACATAAATTTTAGTAAAAATATACGAAGGTAAATATTGCGTCTTTTCTTACTATGTAATGTTGTATTATTATATTGGTGCCCATTGTTATATTGATCCTTTTGTTCATTCCTCGATTATTTTTAATGAGAGTTAACTGTTTTAATTCTTACATTGCAGATTTTGAATAATCTTGGCATCAATGGCTGTGTGGTTGATTGATATAAATTAACCACCAATTAAAATGAGCCATTTCTGAGCAAATAAATATCGAGATTTATCAAATGTGAAGAAAACAAATCTGAAAAATACTAAACTATGATTGTTTAGCAATGTCACCCACCCAAACACGCATTTAAATCTGCCTTAAGGGTTCAGAGAGCTGTTTTCTTTTAGAAAATATTTTGCATATTTGTTTTCCTCAACTATATATATCAAGTCTACTGCTGAAACACACACGCATATGGCAGTAATCATGAGTAAGGGAGTGTATGTGTCTGAATGAATCAGATCAAGCTGTTATTTGGAGACGGGAACAAACCAAAAAACCAACCGAATCCCTCCAGTCCAACATTACTCATAATAAAAACAATCCGCACAGCGGCGATGCCGATGACCGATCACAAAGACAACAGCACACCTGCCAACAACGTCCGGTTTGGACAGAGAATCTGAAGAATAGATGCGTGAACTGAAACTAAGAAGACTACAAGTTTTAACCCCTTAATGCTCTTTTTTATTGCCTTTTTTCTATCACATATTTTAGTAATCATCATAAATTAGGTATCATTTGAAAGCTTAAAAACTCAAAATTCACACTATTGGATATTGCATGGAAACAGTACTTTAACCCTTTGGTGTTGCTTACATGGCGGTCAAAAATGACCAAAATAAGTTTTTTATTTCAATGAAATTAATGTACTATATTTTAGTTTGATATTGTTTTTTATATAATATTTTGTATTTTTAGGAAATTTTATGGTACTAAATTATATTTATGGAATAGTTATGATCCATTTATTACCTGTAGCTCAGTGGTTAGAGCATGGCACTAGCAATGCCAAGGTCATGGGTTCGATCCCAGGGATTGCACATACTCAGATACAAATGTATAGTATAATGCAATGTAAGTCGCTTTGGATAAAAGCGTCTGCCAAATGCATAAATGTAAATGTAAATGTTAATCACGTTTTGAGCATAGACCTGAAAATGTCCTAAATTCCGAATGTTTAGTCTCTTTTGTTCAAGACACTTGGCAGATTATTGCTGAAGTGAAAAACGCGCTGACAGTCATAGTTATAGAAGTTTAAGTTTATTATTATGAAAAATGCATAAAAATACTATTTTAAAATTTTATATGAAATATGTATTTTCCAAAACATGTTTTACTCTAAAAAGACATCTAAACAAATGTGTTCCAAATTTGAGACTGATTTATCAAAAAATGAGCTTTCAGTAAGATTATGTTTGGGCGCAGTACCAAACGCTTCCACTAGATGAAATTCGCCTCCCATTTGTTTCCAATGTGGTCATTTCTGACCAAGAACAATATAAGCTTGAACATAACGTAACATTTTTTGGGGTCAAAAATGGCCAAACAGCACCAGAGGTTTAAAACCTTTACGCAAGCTCCTCCCCCTAGTGGACGGTGTACTGTTTCAACATTTTCTAATCTTGATAAAACCCATTTCGTTGGAAAGGTCTGAGACTCAAGGTTCCATATTTGGCAACTGTTTTTTGATAGAAGTGATATTGTGACAGAAATTTCTTAATTTGTTACAGGAGAAAGCATAAAAAATGGAGTGTCTATTTACATTAAGTGCAAACAGCGTCCCTTGTTGGCAAACGCTATTTACACTAGCTCTGCCCACAAATATCTGGTTGGGCTGCTTAAGTTTTTTAAAAAGACGCACAGAAATCAACGTCTTCAGTGGCGCAGCAGAAGGCTCGCAGACCTGGCTCCTAACGCGATCGACGCGGGTTCGAATCCACCTTTTGCCGAGCTCGCATTTATTTTCAATAAAAATGAAAATGTTCTAAAAGTGTAAATAAACTGCGAACGAGTGTTTAATAATATTAGGTGTTTATTGGGTAGGGTTAGAGGAAGGTGTAGGGAGGGTTTTTATTCTCCCAATAAGGCTACATCCATTTAATCATTTAAAAAAATATAATCATTTACGCTCAATGATATTATTGCATCCTGTTAATGTACAAAAATACTGAGGTGCAAATAGTATCTGCCAATATAAAGTATAGAGAGCATCTAATTACTATTTACTCTTATTGCATAGAACTGATATTTTTACATGGTGTAAATAGAATCTATAGCTATTTTCACTTAGTGTAAATAGCATATATATAAGAAAATTCTGCTATTTTTACTTAGTGTAAACAGCATCTATCGCTAAGAAAATATGCTATTTTTACTTAGTGTAAATAGCATCTAATTGCTACTGAACTTGTGCCAATAATCGGTAATACGACATATCACGATAATAAATATGCACAATATTGTTATGTGGGCACCTCAAAATACTGTGAATAATTATTTATTATGAAATATTCAAATTTTTATATTACATTTTAAGAATACTTTACCCATCAACCGTATAAAATCCACAGCACCGCTGTATGCAGCGTCAAAGAGGCTCGCGCACTATGTAAACAAACCCACATGCATGAGAAGCACATGGCAGAACAAGTGAAAGAGATGCGCTGAATGAAAGTGCATGTTCACTCTCTGACAACAGAGGGCGCTGATGGAACAGCAGAAATACTGCGGTTACCCCGGAAACCCCGTAAACATAGCAGTAATTAAAATGCTTCAAACAGCCATTCAGTTTTTTGTTTTCGCAATGTTGCTCATCACAGCACCAAATGCTTAATACTTAAAGACTTAAAGACTGGCTATTTATTTTCAAACTTAAACATTTTTATATTTTAATATGGACTACAACATGCCCTATAATGATTGAACATTTTCTGATTATTTTTTATTGTTCAGTAAAACTTAGTGACATAAGGCTTCATTAGTTAACATGTTAATTCATTATTACCAAACTGACAATGAAAAATACTTTTACTATAGCATTTAAAATAGCATTTATTTATCTTAGTTAATGTTAATTTCTAGTTAATGTTTATTAACATTACTAAAATCAAAAGTTGTAATTATTATTTAATTGACCTAAAATTAACAATGATCAGTTGTATTTTTTTTACTAACATTAACAAAAAATAATACCTTCATGTAGCTATTGCACATTCTTAATCTTAGTTAATGCATTAACTAACGTTAAATAATGAGACCTTATTATAAAGTGTTAACCTGTTGTTCTTTATAATTCTTTTGCACTTTAATCTGTTTGCAACATTTCGCATTATAATTTGTGTACTGCGTTATTGTATTTAAATGTTCAGTTATTTTTGTTATAAGAAAAAGAGTTCTTAAACCTGTTTATACTTTAACAACACTTTTTTGCAACTTATTTCAATACCGTGATAAAAGCTTAAGCAATTATCGCAACATGAAAATGTTATACCGTCACATGCCTAATTGCTACACAGAGTAAATAGCATGTATCGCCTGCACCGCTGCCAAAAAAACCTAAAAACACAATGGAATGTGGGTGTCACCCGATGGCTATTTTTGGTATATTTTTTGTGATATCAACTTGAAATTTAAAAAACACAACTTGATCAGACATAAGGCTTTGTTTTTATAGCAATTTCAGAGCAAACATTTTTCAAAATGCATATTTTCTGTCAAATAAAAAAATTATTAATACCGTACATTTGTTTTACAGTAAACTTAAACTTCTATAACTTTTCACTTTCATTTATGAAGTGTTTCACTTCAGCAGTAATCTGCAGACAACTAGGGTTGCAAAATTCCGGGAATTTTCAAAACTGGAAACTTTCCATGGGAATTAACGGGAATATATGGGAATTAATGGGAATAAACAGGGAATTTGCTAAATTGCAGTTAGGCCTATAACAGGGTACTTAAATGTAGTTTTAAAAAAAAACATCTTGCAGCATAATTTTGGTTAAAACAACTATATTTAATGCAATTTCAGTTAAATTTTTACCCTGCACATTTCTCAATCACATTCACACAGCACACTGCTTACTGCCACACCCCCTGCATGCACTGTGCATTCCCCCAGTCCAGAACATGCACATTTGATCAAAAATACAGTAATATTGTGAAACATAACTACAATTTAAAATAATGGTTTTCTATTTTGATATACATAAAAATATAATTTATTTCTGTGATCAAAGCTGAATTTGAGCATCATTACTCCAGTCTTCAGTGTAGGGGCTGCACGATTAATCATAATTGAATCGAAATCGCCAGTACAAACTTTACAAACATGAGAAGCCTTTATGAACTTCTTTTCTAACAAAAGACAACATTTAATGTGTTTTTACTCCAAACTCACTTCATAACGTCAGTTGAGTGTTTGAAATAGCATTTTGATTAGCATTGGATTATAAATATACTTTATTATTACAGAAATACCCGAGAAGGCTTGAAGGAAACAACATATAAACCATGTATTGTTGTAGTCGTCTGTTTATTTTATTCATGTTTAATCAATCAAAGCGTTTCTACCTTCTTTTTATTCAGTCACAGCGATAGCATGATGCCCTCCTGGAACAGCATTTGTTATATTGCGTATATTTGGAGTATTTGAAGTATCTGCTCAAGGGCGCCCTCCAGCGTCCAGTATGAAACAGACATGATTAGCGCCAAGTAAAGCTCACTCAATCCTATTCAGGGTAAAAATAGGAAAAATAATTCCTCTCTCTAAAGAACTTTGAGGGAAACATATATTCATTGTTTTTCTCCAGCGTACATAAGTGTACAGGGTTTTTTTTCCCACAGTGGATGCAAAAGAGACTGTGTTCATATTAAATACATGGACTCCATTTTTGATTTTGCATACCTCCTGACAAAAATAAAGAAATTATTGAAACAGATTTTTATCATAATAATATAATATTTGATAATAAATCCTTAGACCTTTCTAATGATTTATAGACATACTGCTTGCATGTTAACAGGTTACCCCACATTTTGTCATACAAGTTTTAAATACTATTTTCTAATGATTATAGTTATTTATAATTAAATACTAATGCTAAAAACTTTAATAATGAAAGTTATTACAACAGTAGTATTTCTTATTTAGTTTAATATTTTTATTTAGCAATAATGATGATAATAGTAATAAATTATTAGTCAAAATAATATATTAGCACACAATTTCGGGACAAATTGTGCAGCCCTACAAACGAGCAAATCAAGCCTGGTATTGTTTATAAAAAAAAAAAAATTCATATGTTTTATAAAATCGCATTTTAAATCGCAAATCGCAGAAAAATCGCAATTAGATTTTTTCTCCAAATCGTGCAGCCCTACTTCAGTGTCACATGATCCTTCAGAAATCATTCTAACATGCTAATTTGATACTCGGTTATCAATGTTGGAAACAGTTGTGCTGCTTAATATTTTTATAACCTGTGATACTTTTTTTCAGGATTCTTTGATGAATAAATATTTAAAGAACAGCATTTATTTAAAATAGAAATCTTTTGTAACAATATACACTACCGTTCAAAATTTTGGGGTAAGTCACTTTTTTTCTTTCTTTTTTGAAAGAAATTAATACTTTTATTCAGCATGGATGTGTGAAATTGATAAAAAGTGATATTAAAGTGATATTGTTAGAAAAGATTTCCATTTTGAATAAATTCTGTTCTTTTTAACTTTTTATTGCAACCTGGTCTCATGACGAAAACGTACCCGTGGGCACGTTTTCGCGAGTCGCGAAATACGTACCAATGAGTACATATCGCTGCGGTTTCGCTCTGAAATGTCCACTGAGCGGCGCCAAAAGCGTGTTCTTTTTTTTTTTTTTTTGCCGGAGCAGATAATAGGGTGAATGCGGTACGTTTCTATGACGTTGCTTTTGAGACGAATCGCCGCGGTTCTCGATTTGACATTCGCGCTCCGTTTCGTTTTAAAATAACGTCCCACCGACGCTACGCCTAAACCTACCCGATAGCGTTAACAAAAGCAAACGTGACGTAAGAAGCGTCCGCGATCGTACCGTTTTACAGCTCGTTTAGATCTCTCTTTTTTTGCCGTCAGTCGCCTTTCACGGGATTTGTACCCAGGCAGAGAGAGAGAGGGGGGGGGATCGACTCCTCGTCGTGAGTCCAACTCCGTATCGGCCGAGCTACCGAGCAAGCTTGATTACGCCCAAAAAAAGCAATACGCCTAGAGCCGGAGTCCAAAGTACGTTCGTTTACAAATCGGCCACTCTGGTAAGAAGCGTTTTGAAGTCGTGACATGATATTGCGCGAGGAGACGCGAAAACGACTGTTTATGAATCCATAATCCGAGCAAAAAACGAGCAAAAGGGCTTATCGGCGTTTTGCCGGCCTCTAGCGTTCGTTTCTGTCGGAAACTGCAGCGAGACGTACTCGTCGGTACGTAATTTTGTGTCTCGCGAAAACGTGCCCACTGGTACGTCTCTCCCATGAGACCAGGTTGCAACATTCATCAATGAATCCTGAAAAAAGTATCACAGGTTCCAAAAAAAATATTCAGCAGCACAACTGTTTCCAACATTGATAATAACTGAGTATCAAATCAGCATATTAGAATGATTTCTGAAGGCTTGAAATTGCTGCAATAAAAATATATTTATTTTACATATTTACTAAATTAGAATTAATTGAATACAAAAAATAATAACTGTTATTTCATGTTATGACCAAACACAATTTTGTGTACATTTTACATTTTATATAAATATTTTCCAATTAATTCCCATAAATTCCTGTTAAGTTTCCAAATTGGAAAATTTCCAAAATTCCCAAGGTTAAGTTCCCGTGGAAAGTTTCCGGAAACGTTCCGCCCCTTTGCAACCCTAATCACAACCATTAGTGCATTTTAACGACTTCTTTTTGTGAAATATTTTGCTTTTAAACAGTTTGTGTATCTTTCCTTTCAATAAAACGACACTCGCTTTGAAGTGTTCTTATCTAACGCAACGACACTCGTTTATAAGTGTGACCGAAGTGTTTTTGGTTCAAAAACTGTCGGATGTCATGCTCGGCTTTCAGATGTTTTAAAGTCTCACTGACTCAGAGTTTTACAGCGTAAACAGACGATTGAGCAACTCTGAAATCCTGAGAAGCCCAACAAACCTGGAAGCCACTCAAGACCTCCCTCAAGTCAAAACAGAGAGATGAAAGCCGTCTTTACATTGCTTTGCCTTATATAGAGCCGAATGCTGCTCCTGCCATGGGCTGATGGGATGTACTGTTTATATACATACATAAGGTGTATTTGAAGACGTTTCTGAGTTCAGCTGAAGCAGATGAGAGAGAGACAGATAATGATGGCCCACAGGTTCACCAACACACATACTTCACTCATCACGTCACATCATTTACTCAGAGAGACCAGCTGTTTCTGAGCCGCTGATTTCTGTCAATACTCCATCAACCTCAGTCTCTTCCAATCTTCCAAATTTGAGAACATGCTTTGAAAAAATTGACATTATTTACATTTTTAGTTGAATTATCCAACAGCATCTCAGTCCAAATGTAGGAATTAAACTGTTTATTCACCCTCATGTTGTTAAAAACATGTTTTTAGTCCTGTAGAGTGCAAAAGGAGATATTTATAGCAGAATATCTAGCGGTTCTTTTGGTTACACTTTATTTTAAGGTGTCTTTGTTACACTGTAATTATACATTTAAGTACTGAGTAATATTAAATAACTACATGTACTTACTATAGGTTTTGGTTTAGGGTTAGTTGCATGTAATTATGCATAATTTATAGTTATTATAATAGTAACTACATGTAACATACTGTAAAATAAAGTGTTACTGTTCTTTTTTTTTTTACAAAGCAAAAGTGAATAGTAACCAACACTTGATCACGTGACTTGTGCACTTTATATAGTGCTTTGTGTGATAAACTCACTGAAAATCATAATAAAAGTGAGAATTGACGAGTGTTGTGATTCTTTTATATATTGTTCAGCTTCATTTTTTTTTGTTCTATAGCAGGGTTTCCAAAAACGTGATGAAAAGCTAATTAATTCAATTTAAAACACACAAAAAAACGTAGAATTTAAGCACTTTTGGTTACACTTTATTTTAAGGTGTCTTTGTTACACTGTAAATATACATTTAAGTACTGAGTAATATTAAACAACTACATGTACTTACTATAGGTTTTGGTTTAGGGTTAGTTGCATGTAATTATGCATAATTTATAGTAATTAAAATAGTAACTACATGATGTAACATATGTAACAATGACAATAAAGTGTTACCGTTCTTCTTTTTTTCTTTTACAAAGCAAAAGTGAAGCTAATTAATTCAATCAAAAAACAATAATGTAAAATTCAAGTAAATATTCGTTAATAAAAACATTTTAAAAATAGATCACGTGACGATTAACTGACGCGAACGCGTCGTTAAATTATTAAAATATTAATTTAAAATCTTCAGCTGGTATTTCAAGTAAATATTTGAAGTCGAAGGATTTAGGAGTTTACACACACACAAAAAAAACCTATTAAAAATTATAATTCACGCACTTCAATTACAGCGGCGTGACGTCACGTGATGCCTCAACAGGTTAACGGCTCATTATATCGGCGTCGACGTTCGTCGTTTAACGGACTCACCTGATATTTGGCACACGTTTTGGTAATCGTCGCAGCAGTCGCCGCTCCTCCTGCAGTACGTGTCGCAGTAACACACGGTTCTCCTCGCGCTCCTCTCCACGCACTCGTTATTCCGTCCCGGGCAGCATCTCGGTGTCGGTCTGTCCGCGCATCCCGCCTCACACACTCCGGACACACACATTACAAGCACAAACACCGCGCAAACACGAGCTCCCGTCATTATCACCATCACGACGCGTCGTAAAACCTATTCAAAGTTCGCTTTAATACAAAAGAAGAACTTTCTCACAAATCTGCGCACTTTCAGAAGCACCGAGTGAGTCCAGTCAGGAGCATCGCTGAAGTTCATCTGTAGGTGCGCGTGCACGCTGGCCGACTGGAGCGCGTCTCGCACAGCGCCGCCTGCAGGGCGCGCACGCAATGACACCTGTCTAAACCAATTCTAGAGTGTAAAAAAAGGTCAAATGTTGGATTAGAAATGTCATTTCACTTCTGGCTATTTTTTTGCACACATAAATCCTAAATATCTATGGCATATTTGTTACCTTTAGATGGCATTTTGCCCCAAAGCCCTGATTGATTTGTAACTCTGGTTCTGAAGACTCTGCAAAACTGCACATTTTGGATGTTTCTCTCATCTAAATCTCCTTAAAGGATTAGTTCACTTTCAAATTAAAATTTTCTGATAATTTACTCACCTCCATGTCATCCAAGATGTTCATGTCTTTCTTTCTTCAGTCGAAAAGAAATTAAGGTTTTTGATGAAAACAGTCCAGGATTATTCTCCTTATAGTGGACTTCAATGGAGCCCAAACGGTTGAAGGTCAAAATTACAGTTTCAGTGCAGCTTCAAAGGGCTTTAAACGACACCAGACGAGGATTAAGGGTCTTATCTAGAGAAACCATCACTCATTTTCTAAATTTTTTATTTTATTTTATACGTTTAAACCATAAATGCTCATCTTGAACTAGCTCTGTAGACACTGCTAAGTGTATTACTGCCCTCCACAGGTCAAAGTTTGAACTAAATTGTCATATACAATACGCTAGGGCAAGTATATAACAATTAGTTCAAACTTTAAGCTGTGGAGGGCAGTAATACACTTAGCAGTGTCTACACTGACGGAATTCAAATAGAGAAGAAGAAGAGAGCTAGTTCAAGATGAGCATTTATGGTTAAAACGTATATAATTTGTTTTGTTTTCTTAGAAAATGAGCGATGGTTTCTCTAGATAAGACTCTTATTCCTCGTCTGGTGTCGTTTAAAGCTCTTTGAAGCTGCACTGAAACTGTAATTTTGACCTTCAACCGTTTGGGCTCCAGTGAAGTCCACTATAAGGAGAAAAATCCTGGACTGTTTTCATCAAAAACCTTAATTTCTTTTCGACTGAAGAAAGAAAGACATGAACATCTTGGATGACATGGGGGTGAGTAAATTATCAGGAAAATTTAATTTTAAAGTGAACTAATCCTTTAATTCAACTCATTGCTCAAGTCTGCATGAGCTGAACTGAGTGTCAGACATTTCAAATGCATCTGATCTGAGATCAGCACTCTGAGCTGTTATTACACAACATCTGTTTGTTTCCTCACCTCGTGATGGACGTGATAATTATATGATTGTGGTGGGATTATTATGAAATACCCCCCACAGAGAGCGAGAATGAGCTGATACAAGCTGCTAATTCATGTAACGGAGTCAGTTTGTCTGACAGATATTCATAACAAAGATGGAAAACATCACAAATATCTGATAGAAAACAGATTCTGAACATTTTTCTGCACATACGAGTTCAAATAGAGTACAAATATGAGTAACTAATAATATTAGAACAACAAAGAGTAAAATAACAATAGTACAACAAATAGAAACGGCTGAAATTAAGAAAGAAGCAAACAAAAAAATCACTTTAGAACTTAATTGAGGAAAAGTGATTTTCTTAGTCGATATATTTGTCTTGATTTCCAGTGCAAATATCTAAAGATACATTTACTTGAGATGGAAAATTACATAAAATATTAAGTCTTGTAAAAAATGGGGTCAGAAAAATAAACGTTTTCCCTTTGAATTAAGAATATTTTTCGGTAACACTTTAAAATATTAGATAACATGAACTATTAACAATACTTATACAGCATTTATTAACCTTAGTTAATGTTAATTTCATCATTTACTAATACTTTTTTAAAAATCAAGTTTTTTTAACATTAGTTAATGCACTGTGAACTAGCATTAACAAACATCGCTGTATTTTTCCAACTAATGTTAACAAAGATTAATAAATACTGTAACAAATGTATTGCTCGTTGTTAATGTTAGTTAATACGTGAAATAATGTTAACAAATTGTAAAGTGTTGCTTATTTTTCTGACCCCATTGGCAGATATTTTTCTCATTTTATGCACAAACTCACTTCATTTTGATCAATTTCTCAGAAAACAAGGCTTAATATCTTCAGTCATTTTGCTTCTCCAGTAAATGCATCTTGATTTAAGAATGTTTAGACATTTGTGCTGGAAAACAAGACAAAAGTACTGAGGAAGAAAGCCATTTTTGAGGTCTAAGAGCATGAATGCGATTACTCGCGCATCAGAGCTCGTGTATGTATGTGTCCGGTCATTTTCAGGACGACACCGTAAAACATCTGCTGGTGGGAGTTTTCCTGTGACGACAGCAGTACGGCAGTGTTCAGAGGACTAACAAAAGACAGATACAGGGCCATCGGTGTTCTCAGGGTCTCCCGGATCAATGAAGCATGTGGTCAAACTTGCTATCTGTTGGTCATATTTTACTTTGAGATCTTGAGACTGAACAAGATGGATTTGATAAAAAAAAAGAGGGAGAGAGAAAGGGATTCCTTTCCATGTATCTAACAAAGACCTATTGTAGCGGGACATAAAGAGACGAGGAATCTCTCAACAGTGTGTGTGTGTGTGAGAGACAGACAGGAGACGGAGACTCAAAACAATCCTTCATTCTGCCACAGAGAATCTGCCCATTACAGGACTATTGTTATTCATGTCTCATTTCGAAGGCTGCGTCCTCCGGAGGTCACATTTGTTGGCCGCATACCAGGGCTGCCAGCTTTTGAGTTTAGCTGGGAGTGAGAGTTATGGATGGGGTGGGATTCAGTTCATTCTGATTCAATATCGATTCATCTGGCCAAATATCAGGTACAAACAAATCTCTCTCAAATAATGCTGTAAATATACAGGGGAACCTGTCAGCCGGTGTTATTATTAAAGTTAAAGAGGATCATATCATATTCATATCATGAAAATCTGACTTTTTCCGTGTTTAAGTGCTATAACCGAGTGCATCTTCCAACCCAGAAAATGTGAAAAAGGACAACCCAGTGACTTTGTTTTGGTAGGACTTTCTCTGCAAGCATGTAAAAAAACGAGCCGCTCAGAATGACGTAGGAAGGGCATCTTATTATAATATTACCGCCCCTTAATCTGCATGGTTCCACCCACAGCGCCGACATTTTGTTTTCGCAATCGGAAACGGTGAATCAGTTTTAACCCCATGGCAAAAGTTTGAGCAAAGCATGCTAACTGGTCTGTCGTTGGCTGCAAAGACGAGCACTAAACACTATTTAGAGTCTCGTTAGCTTGGATAGCCTGAAGTTGACCCCAGCAAGCTAAAAAAGGAGCGTTTTTGGAAAAAATATTAGACCATTTGATAGCAATCATAAATTCTAGTCTGGTGTGTATGGCTCTGTTTGGCAAACAGGTACGCTATGTTGTTTAGTGGGCGTCCACATGGGTTTTGCACAAAAGATTAACATGACGGCACATGAATCAACTCCACAGCAACTACACAAATTTATCCTCTAACCATTCAGAAACGTCCAGTTTCATTCTAAAAGTTGTAACTTCTTCCTGAGTCTCTCCATCAGTGTCGACTCCGGTTTGAACAATGTAAGGCTGAACACCGTTACTGACAATCCTCATTTTGGCTGCGTGAGATTCTCCAGCTTTGTTGTTGTTGAGCTGTTAAAGCTCCGCCCTCTTCTGGAAAGGGGGCCGGGAGCAGCAGCTCATTTGCATTTAAAGGGACACACACAAAAAAGGTGTGTTTTTGCTCACACCCAAATTGGGGCAAATTTGACAAGCTATAATAAATGATCTGTGGGGTATTTTGAGCTGAAACTTCACAGACACATTCTGGAGACACCAGAGACTTATATTACATCTTGTGAAAAGGGGCATTATAGAATCCCTCTAAAATTACCAACTCATTCTTATACACTTAATATAATGCGGTTTTTATAATAATGTTATAATATTTTTAATGATATAATAAAAGTAAAAATACAACACAAATGTAAGATAGTGCATATAGTTAGCAAAATGGTGCTCTCTCTAGCTAACTAACATGCGATATGGTCATTGAATGGCTTTGCATATTGTTCACAAGCGGTTTTATTCACGTCTCTCTGCAGTTGAAACACTCATTGAACGATTACAAGAGACATGACACATTTCAGTAAGCTGTACTGTATCTTTCAACATACCTTCTGATGTTCATTCATGTTTATTTGGTGGTATAACTAGTAATAAAGAGAAACACAGATAGGTTCACGTTCCGCTTGAACTGAGGCGCTAAAGCGATACGGGTTGATGTGGGGTGATGGGTTGGGGTTGAGCCCCTGCCCCTTTGATCGTGAAAGCGAAAGTGCCCTTTGCGATATTTGTTTCAGTGGTTTTTACAACTAGAAGTTGCGCAATGTTGTTGCATCATCGATTCTAACTGTAAGTGACGACATGCTGACCGTTCCAAGATGGCACACGCCAACGGGTCTGGAGCGGTCGAATGTGGCATCTACATATACATGTCTATGGTCAGACCACCACTAAAAGTGTGCCAAATTTCATAATTAGGAGCAAAGCACCACAAGTGCGATGGCACCTATTGTATCCGTTTGCGTTCTTATTATTCTTCTTGGTTGCGGGAAAGTTATAGAATTTGGTACTCTGATAGAGGACAGTCCCAACAATAACAACAGCAAATTTGGTGTCTCTAGTACAAACTCTCTAGCGCCACCACTTGTTCAAAATTTCACTTATGTTTACGAACCATAAGGGTTCGAAACAAAATTCTATTTTTCCCGCCAAAAATTTTTTTTTCGAACTCCTCCAAGACATTGCTACTATTTTCATGAAAATCAAATCAGATCATCTTCAGACTATAAACCCAACTATTCTCGAATAACACACAAACAAATTCGAAGAAGAGCATGCCAAATTGGAAACAAAGCTACGTCTCCGCATGACCTGAGTCTACATGCAACGTTTTGGCACAGCACCACCTACTGGTCTGGAGATAGCAAAAATTTATATTTTTGCTTATAACTTCTTAACGGTTAGCACTCAGCATGCCGAGTTGAATGATATCCGATTTTACCATATCGGCCATGTTGGGTGTCGGCCATTTTGCATAATGCTGTATTTTTTTTTGTACGCATTAGTGTATGATTACTAACCTCGGACCCTGAGAAGTTCCGAGACAGTGCCACCTAGTGGTGAAATCAAATATTCATATGCTCATAACATCCCATTTTCATTGGAATCATCTCCTGAATCCTTGGCAAGTCCAACGATACGTAACATGCTAGGTTTCGCCTTATGGTTTGTGGAACGTTGCGATTTAGCGTAAAAACAACGTTCGTGAATATCTTCAAAATCGTTAGTCCGATCGAGACGAAACTTTCGTTGGAAATTCGGAAACAGGTCATTGGCTAAATGTTACAGTCCAAATGCCAAAATTTTGAAAGCAAGTGGCAAAAAAATGCAAAGTCATGCATGGGTCATTTTTTATGTACTCATACATATACATGTCTATAACTCCTAAACGAAATGAGATATTTTTTCCAAATCTGACACTTATTTATGGGCACACTCTGAGGACACATAAAAAAGTGGTGGGATTGCACCTGTTGGTGGTGCTATAACTGAACAAAATATTAAATTGCCACTAACTACAATAAAATCTATATTTTACTTCTTGCTTGCTTCTTCGTGCTTGGCCCCTTAATGGCTGCTTACAGCTTTATTTTTCCTATGCATCATTCATAGGGCTGCCATAGACTCCCATTCAGGAGTAAACCAGCAGATACAGTAATAAAGTCACAGACAGCTGATTTACCTGTGAAAATAAAATCATTTTATTAGCACATTAGTATTTAGAATTAAGGAGCCTTCGCTTCAGATCTACAAAGGCAAGAAAACATGGCACAAACAATCTCACTGAATATTGCTAAAGGGCCCATAAACACACAGATCAACACAACACTGAACGCCATGTCGTAATTACCGTAGTCTCGAGATGATGACACGTGACGTTCTATTCGGAGCAGTTCACATGCTCCTAAATTAATCTGCAGCTGTCACATGGTACAAGTAGGAGCTCTCAGAAAATTCCCATCTTACAAGCTGTAATTATGAGCTCTCTGAGGATGGGAGTTGAAAACTTGCAATTACGGTAATTACAACATGGCGTGAACGCACCTATGAGATCCGTCCAGGCACATTCAACATCTTTCTGCCCTCTAGTGGTCAGCAGCAGCACTGCACACTCAATTATCATCAATAACAATACAGTTTGTGACACTATTTCACCTCATACACGAGAGAACAGACATACACAGAGCTGGAGATTCATGCTGGGTTTACACAGAAAACATCACACTGGAAATAACGCATATTCAGATCCGCTCGTAATCAATCACATTTACAGTACATGTGTGTGTGAATAATGACAGCAGCGACATCCGTATTCTTCCAGTTATATCTAATACATCTGATATTGCACATGGACAGATACAGCAGGTCTGAGATCAGCGCATGGATGCTTCAAAAAGAATTATTAAAAATGTCTTTTTTCAGAAAAATAATAATTAAGAGTTTAATGGTTAAAGGCACATGTGCAACACAACATGGAAATAAATATAAAACACACTAAAAATTAATGAATAAAAAATGGTTTTACAAATGTAAAAATATTTTAAAACATTTTAAGTAGAAATGTCAGAAGCATAAAAAATTTATCATTTTTTTAAAAATAAAAATCATACAGTATTATGGAATGATCTGTAGTTAAATTTCTCTAAATATACCTATAAATATTCATATATGTAAATATTTCCACCTACTCTTCAAGGTTTTCTCTGGTTAAAACATTCACAGTAACATTAAATAGATGATTTCTCTGACTCGAGTGTCACTGCTTTGGGGACAAACGTCTGTAAACGTAAGTGTGTTTGTTTTCTCTTTATAGGCGTGTTAAATCTAGAAGTTAAAGCATCTATTTATTAATAAACAAAATCTGTTAAATTTGTCAATTGCATTGTTTAAAGTTAATGTGACTACAGTGTAAGAGGCGTTGGGCGTCTGTATGAATTAAAAAATATTTTTTTTTAAATATCACGTGTATGTTTCAAGGCAGAACTAATGGGAAGAAATGAAATCCAACAGAACTGATGAGGTTCATCAGGTATTCCTCACACAGTGATGGCGTCTCCTCTCTTCTTCTCTTCATTCCTTCAGTCTGTCTTCCAGACTTTGTTGAGGACCTTCACGACCTCCTCGTAGATGATGAAGACGATGGCAACGTCCAAACACACTCTCCCCAGACGAGGGACGGTGCCTTTGTAGAACCTGAACGAGACGTCGACAGACATTTAGTTACTGGAGCGCAGACACACAGACTCTCTGAGATTTAAACATAATATTTCAATCATTTAACGTCACGTTCGCATGATCACAGTTCTCTGATGTCGGTTATTAAGCTGTTTGTCTCATAGACTTTTGGTCACTCACACACACAGACACACACAATTTGACGCAAACACACACACTCTCACACACACACTCACTCGAGCACACACACGTACACACACTCTCACACACACACTCACTCGAGCACACACACGTACACACACACGCAATTTGACGCAAACACACACACACACACTCGCACACACGCAAACATACACACAAGCAAACATACACACACATACTCTCACACATACGCTCACACGCACACACACACCCGCAAACACACACACATAAACACACACTCAGACACACAAGCAATTTGACGCAAACACACACACTCTCACACATACGCTCACACGCACACACACACTCACTCAAACACACACACACCTGCAAACACATATACACTCAAACACACACACACACCTGCAAACACACTCTTACACACACACGTAAACACACAAACACACAATTTGACGCAAACACACACACTCTCACACACATACACAGAAACACTCACACACATACGCTCACACGCACTCACTCACACACTCAAACACACACACACCCGCAAACATACTCTTACACACACACGCAATTTGAAGCAGACACACACACTCTCACACACACACGCAAACACTCACACACAGACACACACTCGCACTCACACACTCGCACACACACACTCTCACATTTACGCTCACACGCACACACACACACTCACTCAAACACACACACTCTCACACACGCAAACACTAACACACTCACACACACTCACTCAAACACACACACACACACGCAAACACACTCTTACACACACACGTAAACACACACATGCAATTTGACGCAAACACACACTCTCACACACACACACACGCAAACACACACACTCTCACACACATGCACCAAACAAACACACACACTCTCTCACACATACGCACACACTCTCACACACACGCACCACACAAACACACACACTCTCTCACACACACACACACAGACACACACGCAAACTCACTTTCACGCGCGCACACACACTTACGCTGCTGGTCCTTCATGCCGCATGATCTTCATGGCACAATCCACTGTGTTTTTATACTTATGAGCCTCTAAACCCTAAAAAAACACATTTTCATTGAAACTTTATTTCGAAGAGAATTACACAGGTAAATAATTCACTTTACAAACTTTATTTTATAACATCAAATAGTGTACATATTGCTACAATTGCATATGATTTCAAACAGAAAATGATTGAAATTATAATTTAAAATAAATTGATTTATTGCACATGATAGGGAAAATAAATTGTCTGGATTAGATATACATGGGCTCAGTTATTTACTATTACAGACGTCTTCATTGACTGTAATGGGACTGATTTAGTTTGGTCATGTGGAAATGTGCTGCATGTGCTGATAACCGGCCTGTGTACCTGCATCCTGGTCTTGATGACGTCCAGCGGCGTGTTTCCAAACACACTCGCCGCTCCTGCAATCGCACCGAACGTACCTGTGAAGATGGGGTTGATGGATTTGTTGGGGTTATCACCTAGAAAACAAAAAACAACCAATGTGACAAAACATTCACTGAATTACTTCAACCAGCAGAGGGCAGCGCTGCTCAGGACGCCACAGCGTGACACTGCTAAAGTTCATACACAAACACACACTCACCCTTGTACCAGTTCCTGAGAGAGGTCATGACGAAGAATCGGATCGCCTGATTGGATCCTTGTTTGAGGACAGTCGCTGTGAGGCCTTGATACGTCCCTCTGATTCCTGAGACACAGAGAGAGCGCTAGGAGCATGAGAGACACTATAAACACCTGATCATGTTTAAGTCACTTATTTGCAAATACGTGAATATCTATATCAAATCACTGTGAATGCCATTTATCTTCAAGAGTGGCAAATCTGAGGTGAAAAAGTGTGAATTAAAAATAAGTAAATAAATAAAATCTCCAGCATCCCTATGACATTATATAGGACATGTGGTTTGGAAAATGGATGGAAAAATACAATAAAATAAAATAAAATACAAATGTGGTTTGCAAAATGGATGGAAGATAAAGTAAAGTAAAGTAAAGTAAAATATAATAAAATACAAATGTGGTTTGGAAAATGGATGGAATAAAATAAATGGATGAAATAAAATAAAATAAAATAAAATAGGATTAAAAAAACAAAACAGAATAAAATAAAATAAAATACAAATGTGGTTTGGAAAATCAATGTAAAATAAAATAAAATAAAATAAAATTGTCGTTTGGAAAATGGATGGAATAAAATAAATGGATAAAATAAAATAGGATAAAAAATAAAACAAAACAAAATAAATTAAAATAATTTAAAATAAAATAAAAATAAAAATCTCCAGCATCCGTATGTCCCTATAGGACAAATGGTTGATGGAAAATAAAATAAAATAAAATACAAATGTGGTTTGGAAAATGTATGGAATAAAAAAATGAATGAAATAAAATAAAATAAAATAGGATAAAAAAATAAAACAAAATAAAATAAAATAAAATAAAAGTGTCATTTGGAAAATGGATGGAATAAAATAAAATAAAATAAAAAAAATTGTTTTAAATTTCCAGCATCCGTATGACCCTATAGGACAAATGGTTGATGGAAAATAAAATAAAATAAAATAAAATAAAATACAAATGTGGTTTGGAAAATGGATGTAAAACAAAATAAATTTAAATAATTTAAAATAAAATAAAATCTCCAGAATTCATATGACCCTATAGGACAAATGGTTTGGAATATATGGAATAAATGGATGGGGGGAATATATATATATAAATAAAATGATTGTGTGAGGGTGCCTATAAGGACAAATTGCTTCTTTTCAAACTCTTGTCATGGGGAAAATTCAACAGAACAAGGATTAAGAATAGGAAGGTCTTACAATCAGGACACTGAGTTTTCCCCACAACTGTGAGGTGAAATAGTCAAAACAAAGC
Source organism: Anabarilius grahami (assembly GCA_003731715.1). Classification (NCBI taxonomy): domain Eukaryota; kingdom Metazoa; phylum Chordata; class Actinopteri; order Cypriniformes; family Xenocyprididae; genus Anabarilius; species Anabarilius grahami. The sequence goes on from RJVU01069905.1 coordinate 769,393, forward strand.
TTGTGTTGTTCACCTTGAGTTCTGACGATCTCTCGCACTCCGTGGAAAAACCCTCGGTATTTGGGATTAGCTGAGGATTGATCATGGATGAATTTCACCTGGAAATGTGAGAGACGAAGCAAGTAAGATACAACTGCGTCAGAATGAAATATTCAACTTTAAACTAAATAACCTTTGACCTCACCTTTATCGTCTCCATGGGACAGACGATTAGGACGGCCTCCATCACTCCCGCACCCAAACCGCACACTAACCCTCGAGTGCTGTCCAGTTTCCCAAACTCATCTTTCATCTGGTTACTCAGTACTTCAAACACACCGAACCTGCAGAGGAAGACAGAGAAATTATATTCAATCTTATTCAATACATTTCATCATCATCATCATCATCATCATCATCATCAGACACAGCTATGTTTAAAAGAAGCAGAGAGAGAAGGTGATGCAAGAAAACAGAAGAAAGCAGAGCTGGAGGGCAGGAAATTAATCAGATGCTGAACCTCAAAAACCCTGTTAACATACAGGAAACACAAAACTGATGCACTGCATACAGATACACTGAATAATAAGCTAGCTATTACAGCTAGAAATAAAACTAAAGCCAAAACCTATATATATAAAAAAAAATTTGTTTTAAATATAGTACTCTTACTATTTCTGCAATAAAATAAAATAAAATGAAATGAAATAATACAAAATAAAAAGAATGCATTCATATGACCCTACATAGACCAAGTAGTTTGGAAAATTAATTAAATTAAATTAAATTAAATTAAATTAAATTAAATTAAATTAAATTAAATTAAATTAAATTAAATTAAATTAAA
>RJVU01069905.1:774624-788782 GCA_003731715.1 Anabarilius grahami
TCTGCTCAGAAAACAGTGTATGGATAACTGTTTGGATATTTACATTGTCATTGTGTAGAAAAAAGCAGTGTGAAGAGTCTCCAAAACGTCTGCGTTGTGAAGTCATGTGGGTGTGGAGCGCCAGCGGGTCAGTAAAGTTCACATGCACAGAGCTGCGATATATACGTGACATGAGTTTATATGTGTGATGAAGTGACCAGAAGAGCTCGGAGAGCATCAGTCTGACAGACAGCGCTGGACACGCACCGCCGCCTCGTCAGATTCAACACACAGACTCATGGGAGAGACATAACCCGTCTCTACAGAACAAAAACAATCTGCATAATAAATGTCAGCTGTCTGAAATAAACAAGCAGCGATTGGCTGCACAGCTCAAGTGTGCATCAGTGTGTGTTTATGTACCTGACGGCAGATTTTGGGATGGATCCGTACAGCAACGAGCTCAGGCCTCGATATAAACCCTTCACTCCATGATGACGGACCGTCTGTGACACACAGTCCGCTGCAAAGACAACAACGTCACGCTTTAATGAGAACATTTTTAATTATTGGTATTGATATTAATAACACATTTTAAATAAATAAATACACTGTTAATGGACACAGAGCAATCATCTGTGCATTAGAGATGTGCAACGAAGAGCAGCTGTCTGTCTGACTGCTAAATCAACAGAAGGCTTGTTAAAATGTTCTCTGAGCTTCAGCCAGAGAGAGATAGAGAGAGAGAGAGAGAGAGAGATAGAGAGAGAGATAGAGAGAGAGATAGAGAGAGAGAGAGAGAGAGAGAGAGAGAGAGAGAAGATAAGTTTGTTTACTTCCTGAGCGCAGCAGCAGGTTGGAATCAGTTCTGGCCTGGAGAGTTTCACTAATTAACTCCAAAGAGGATGTGCACGTCATACATGAGTGTGTATGTGTGTGTGTGTGTAAGTGTTTGAGTGTGTGTATGAGTTTTTACATTTGTATCTGTGTGCATTTGAGTGTGCATGTGAGTTTGTGTGTGAGTGTGTGTGCAAGTGTTTGAGTGTGTGTAAGTGTGTGTGCGTGTTTGTATCGGTGTGTGTGTGTGAGTGTTTCAATGTGTGTAAGTGTGTGTGCGTGTTTGTATCAGTGTGTGTGAGTGAGTCTGTGTGTGTGTGTGTGAGAGTGTGTGTGTTCGAGTGTTTGAGTGTGTAAGTGTGTGTGCGTGTTTGTATCGGTGTGTGTGTGCAAGTGTTTCAATGTGTGTAAGTGTGTGTGCGTGTTTGTATTGGTGTGTGTGTGCGAGTGTTTCAATGTGTGTAAGTGTGTGTGCGTGTTTGTATTGGTGTGTGTGTGTGAGTGTTTCAATGTGTGTAAGTGTGTGTGCGTGTTTGTATCAGAGTGTGTGAGTGAGTTTGTGTCTGTGTGTGTGAGTGTGTGTGTGTGAGTATTTCAATGTGTGTAAGTGTGTGTGCATGATTGTATCAGTGTGTGTGAGTGAGTCTGTGTGTGTGTGTGCGAGTGTGAGTGTATAAGTGTGTGTGCGTGTTTGTATCAGTGTGTGTGAGTGTGTGTGAGTGTGTGTGTATGTGTATATGTGTGTGTGTATGTGTGTGTACTCACTGATGCCTCTGTAGCGCGGTGGATTGGCTTTCTCATCTAACTGTAGTTGTGTCTTCACATACTCTGTAGGAAACGTGATGCAGATTTCAATGCCACCTGCGATGCCGCCTGCAGACACCAGATCAGACATTAGTTCACATTACCAGGTTAGATAAACCAAACCAGATAACTACTGTAGGTTACCAATTTACTGTCAGTATTTTGATTAGATTATGTTTCCTTCTTTACTACATGATGCAGTGTGTAAATATCAAAAATCATTTTCAATATAAATACTCTAATGTGAAATTTGAAGTCTCTTCTGTTCATCAAGGCTGCATTTATTCAATCACAAAATTCATTAAAACTGTGAAATATTAGAATGTAAAATAACTGTTTTCTATGTGAATATATAGTAAAATGTAATTTATTCATGTGATCAAAGCTGAATTTTCAGCATCATTACTCCAGTCTTCAGTGTCACATGATCCTTCAGAAATCATTCTAATATGATGATTTGCTGCTTATTAATGTTAAAAACAGTTAATATTGTTATGGAAACTATGAGGCATTTTATTTTTCAGGATTCTTTAATGAATAGAAAGTTCAAATGAACAGCATTTATTTGAAATAGAATCTTTTGTAACATTATAAATGTCTTTAATGTCACTTTTGAGCAATTTCATGCATCCTTGCTGAATAAAAGTACTAATTTCTTTCCAAATAAAAAATCTTACTGGCCCCAAACTTTTAAACAGAAGTGTGTGTGTGTGTATTTGTATATATATATACACACACACACACACACCAGCTTTTTTAAAGCTGATTATTAAGGCCTAATTTTTCCAGCCCTAAAAGTCAGTCACGATCAGTTCATACAGACTCATCAGATTGGATGAAATAAGAGCAATGACCCTCTCATCCCTCTCTTTAATTGTAATAGCTCATCCGCCCGTGGGGACAGAGAGAGAGACCATTAGCCCGGCTCTGACACACACACACACACACATTGGGTTTCCATGTTTTATGGGGACTCCACAGATGTAATGGTTTTTATACTGTACAAACTGTATATTCTAAACTTTCTGCATTTTTACATTTTCAAAAAACATCACTTACTATGATTTACAAGCTGTTTTGTATGATTTATAAGCTGACAAAATTTCCCCACAAGGACAATGATTACAGATATTGCCATCTTTTTGTCCCCATAACGTAAGGTTTACCTGAAGACACACACACACACACACACACAGTTTATCAGTCTCACTGGGACAAACTGAAATATATGAGCTTGTTGCACAACAACGCTGAGAGCAAAACACTACATCCATCACACTCACTGTCTCTTTTCTATTTTCCTGTCCATTTTGTAGCTTCAGATTAATGATTTAATTTGGTAAGTGTCAATTGGTTAACATTACTTAACTACATTAGTTAACATGAATGTTAATTTCAACATTTACTAATATATTGTATACATAATTAAATTACCAAAAGGTGTATCTGTTAATATTATTTATTAGATCCGAGTTAACATGAGCTAACAATTAACTAACATTAACAAATATTAATAGATACTGTGTAAATATATTGCTCATTGTTAATGTTAGTTGATGCATTATTGTAAACAATGCAAAAAAGAGATTTTCTTCAGTAATCTTGTCTTGTTTTCCATTACAAATATGCAAAAATTCTTAAATCAAAAACTTGAGAAGCAAAATGATTTAAGATATTTAAAGGTGGTACAGAGGATCTTTTCGTCGACTGATTTTTTTAAATGAGCGCCTGCGTAAGAACAACCCTCTCCATTTCGAGGGCACGCCTCCCAAAACTCGTGCAGGAGTATTGGAACACGAGTGTTTACCACCGGCATTCGCTGTGTTATTAAGCCGGGCACACATTTAACGACTAGCTAAAACATTCTGACTGAGCTCAACATACAGCGATTGTTTCCTGCTCCTGAAGCAGATTTATATACTTTCACATGGAATTTGAACACCGACTGTAATCGCAGACTGAACGCAACTGGCTCTGACTGGACGCGTTTGAGCGCGATCAGTCATAAGTATCAATTTACATTCATAATCGGCCTTACAATCGTTAAGTGTGTGCGCGACTTAAAGCCGCGCACACACTTAGTGGATTCATTATGTCGGACTCACCGCAGGTAACTCATAATCTGCAGTTGTTACTCCTGTCTCCTGACAAAAACATTGCATGCGGCGCCTGTGGAGTGTGGAAAGTTACAATAAATAGTCTTTTATCAGTTAGTAAAGACAGTTTCAAGTAATATTGCAAAAATGTATAAAACAAAACATCCTCTTTAGCACCTTTAAAACAAGAAAAAAAAATGAATTGGGGTCAGAAAAATAAACTTCAAAGGGAAAACAAGATTTTTTGTTTAAACCGCACTGGCTAATAATTTTTCTTGTTTTAAGTAGAAACTGACTTCATTTTTAAAGTTTTTTTTTTTTTTTCTTCAGTAAAAAAGATTTAATATATTAAGTCATTTTGCTTCTCAAGTAAATGACATGAGGGTGTTTTAAAATCACACACACAAAAATCGTTTTTGTGAATTGTGGGGACATTCCATAGGCGTAATGGTTTTTATACTGTACAAACTGTATGTTCTCTCCCCCTACACTACACCTACCCCTAAACCTAACCATCACAGGAAACTGTGCACACTTTTACTTTCTCACAAAAACTCATTCTGTGTGATTTATAAGCCTTTTGAAAAGTGGGGACATGGGGTATGTCCTCATAAGTCACCTCTTTTTGTAATACCTATGTCATACCCATGTCATTATACACATTTGTGTCCTGATATGTCACAAAAACGCGCGCACACACACACACAGCAGCTAATCAATAACCCCATGAGCTCCTGCTGGTCGCTTCACCCTGAAGCGTCATAAATCAAGCTAAAGGCCTTTCCAAGCGCTCGAACACGCTCCCTTCTGCGTGTGGAAACAGAAACAGAGCGAACGGCAGGAAATTACCACAGACGCCACATCTGAGACCTGCCAGTGAAACACGACTGATTTACATGAAAGCAGAAATCAGTCATCGCTCTGTGTGTGTGTGTGTGTTTCTGAAATAACCTGCTTCATTTTCACACACGTCACTCTAATATCACCATTGAAATATCAGACACAACACACACACCTTAATCAAACACACCACATCAATAAAACACATACACACTCTCAGCATCCACCACAGGCAGAATTAGTAAAGCACCATGTATTTTACAGTCCTGTTCCCCATGTACTTATTACAGTAATTACAATAACTGGGTAATAACCAGGTATTAACCCTAAACCAAGCCTTATCCCCTGTATGTTACCAAGTATTTTCTTAAATAAGTACACTGTAAGTACACGTACTGAAAAATAAAGTGCAACCGCATCAACATCTCCTGATATGTTTGGTTAAAGGGGACATATCATCTGACTTTTTCCGTGTTTAAGTGCTATAACTGAGTCCCCGGTGCATCTAACAACCCAGAAAACGTGAAAAAGGACAATCCCGTGACTTTATTTTGGTAGGACTTTCTCTGCATGCATGTGAAAAAACGAGCTGCTCAGATTTCGCTCCACTAGTGATGTAGGAAGGGGATCTTATTATAATATTACCATCCCTTAATATGCACGTTTCCACTCACAGCGCCGCCATTTTGTTTTCGCAAGAGACAATGGTATACCAGAAATATATATATATATATATATATGTGGCGAGCAGGGCGGGCGAGAGCCGTGAGGGAACGGCGCGAGGCCGGTGACGCGAGTGTTAATGATCGTCACCTGTGAGGCGCACCGGCCTCGAGTCCCTCACGGAGGAGCTCCGGAGGCATAAAAGGAGGAGCGACGACAGTGAACGGACGAGAGAGGACCAGGCCTGGATGTTATTTTATGTTTTATTATGTTTGTGTGGCCGGCAGACGTCCGCGAGGGTCTGCCGGCATTACTTTCGTTTTGTTCTGTGTTTATTTTGAATTAAAGTTTCATTGAACGTTCGCCGGTTCCCGCCTCCTTCTTCCCACATATACGAACTGTTACAATATATATATGCCGACTCCGGTTTGAACAATGTAAGGCTGAACACCGTTACTGACAATCCTCATTTTGGCTGCGTGAGATTCTCCACCTTTGTTGTTGTTGACAACTGAAGCATGAGCTATTAAAGCTCCGCCCTCTTCTGGAAAGGGGGCCGGGAGCAGCAGCTCATTTGCATTTAAAGGGACACACACAAAAATGGCGTGTTTTTGCTCACACCCATATAGAGGCAATTTTGACAAGCTATAATAAATGATCTGTGGGGGATTTTGAGCTGAAACTTCACAGACACATTTTTAAGGATTCTTTGACGAATAGAAAGTTCAAAAGAGCAGCATTTATTTGAAATAGAATCTTTTGTAACATTATAAATGTCACTTTTGATTAATTTAATGCGTCCTTGCTGAACAAAAGCATTTATTTATTTAAATTACTGACCCCAAAGTTTTAAGTTCACAGAAAACATTAAGTGATACAGGCTTTGGAGTGAGTAAATAATGACAGAATCTTGTTAAGTCGCTGTTTTAATTAGATGTGGTGATTCCCGCAGGAGGAACGCGTTTCAGGATTCTGGCGTTACATTAAAGGCCGATGACAGATGAATAATTCCTTTCATGTTTCTCGATGAAGCAAACGGCAACATTACGGCTCTATTAATACATGATGTTTGATCTGCTCGAGGGCCTCGAGCCGTCGTGAACGACTCTCAGGTGGAGCGGATGACGCGAGGAGCTCGAGAGACAGACACAAGCAGCAGACAGACAGGAAAACTGATTCTGAGGGAGAGACAGGCAGAAGAGCGAGTGATTGTGAATGGAGGGAGAGACGCTGATGAGCAGAGGAGACCAGAGACACGGTGACGAGCCCTCGGCCTCAGAGAGGAGACAAGCACTCACTGCACTTAATTGCAGCCTCCCGGCAGGACACACACACACACACACACACACACTTACAGCAATAGCTGTATAAAAGGCTTGAGTGATGAAGAAAGCACAATAGCAGCGATTTGACGGCTTTCCATTAGACAGAAGTGCCGCGGGCGACCTCACATCTGACCCATCATGGCTGGATGAAATATCTGAACAATATATCTGGATATTTTTGAGCCTTTTGACAGTATTTAATATATAGTGGGGTCCAAAGTTCTGAGAGCACATTGAAAATGTCTCAAAAATAATATAATGAACAAAATATTTGGACACTCAATATTTATAGTAGTTATATCTGAATATTTATGTATTTGCTCGGCAATTTCAACTAAACTGTCATTCTATCAAGTAGATCAAAACGTTTAATACTAAAACTAAAACAGTAAAAGTCACTAAAATATTGAAGACATGTTTTTCACTAAATCAACACAAGGAAGAATAATATTTAATAATTTTTCATAAACATGAACTTTTATAATAAAACATAGGTAAAAATAGCTGTATTTACTTTAATATATATATATATTTTTAAATAATATAGGCTATAAAAAATGCTACACAGGAAATAAACAATTGGGAATGATGGCGCAAAATAATCGTTGAATCATTTTTTATATGATTCACTGAAACGAAACAAAACTTTTGCATGTACAAGGTAGGGAGCTGATCACACTAGTGTCAAATCAAAATATAATATTTAATGTCAGGGTTCTGTCACTTCTGTCTAGTTTATTTCTTGGTTTTGTGACAGAGCTCTGACACTCCCGTTCTGGTCCTGTTTTTTGTGTGAGCGTACGGTCTCGAGTGTTTTCGAGCCGTGCGCTCTCTTGTCTTCGTGCCTTGTTTCATGTTGGGAGCGTGGCGTTCGGATCCCGGCACTCGTGTCTAGTTTGGTTTCGGTTTCGTGTCGGGATTCAGACACTTGCGCTCCCAGTCCTGTCTTTTATTGTGAGCGCACGGTCGAGTGTTCCTTCATTTGCCGTGCGTTCTTGTCTCATGTTTTGTCTCTTGTTTTGTCATGTTTTGTGTAGCACGCGGTTGTTTCCACCTGCCGCGTGCTTTCATGTTTTGTCTTGTGTAGCACGCAGTCTGTGTTTCACGGGCTGCGTGCTCTCATGTTGTCTTGTTTTGTGTGAACACGTGGCTTATGAGTTTTCATAGTCACGTGTTCNGAATAATATTTAATAATTTTTCATAAACATGAACTTTTATAATAAAACATAGGTAAAAATAGCTGTATTTACTTTAATATATATATATATTTTTAAATAATATAGGCTATAAAAAATGCTACACAGGAAATAAACAATTGGGAATGATGGCGCAAAATAATCATTGAATAATTTTTTATATGATTCACTGAAACGAAACAAAACTTTTGCATGTACAAGGTAGGGAGCTGATCACACTAGTGTCAAATCAAAATATAATATTTAAGTGTTGTTATATATTCAAAATGTTTATTCCGGTGCATTTGAAGAGGAACAATATAATTTTCTATGGTAATCAACAGCATGTCACTTTGGAAGCTTGTTTCTGCCACTGAATAAAAAATAAAAAAGGTAATTGCGACTTTTTATCTCGTAATTCTGACTTTTTTTCAGAAAGTTAGAATTGCGAGACATAAAGTCAGAATTGCATGATATAAAGTCAGAATTGAGCGATATGAAGTCAGAATTGAGCGATATAAAGTCAGAATTGAGCGATATAAAGTCAGAATTGAGCGATATGAAGTCAGAATTGAGCGATATGAAGTCAGAATTGAGCGATATGAAGTCAGAATTGCGAGACATAAAGTCAGAATTGCGAGACATAAAGTCAGAATTGAGCGATATAAAGTCAGAATTGAGCGATATGCAGTCAGAATTGAGCGATATGAAGTCAGAATTGAGCGATATGAAGTCAGAATTGAGCGATATGAAGTCAGAATTGAGCGATATGAAGTCAGAATTGAGCGATATGAAGTCAGAATTGAGCGATATGAAGTCAGAATTGAGCGATATGAAGTCAGAATTGAGCGACATAAAGTCAGAATTGCATGACATAAAGTCAGAATTGAGCGATATAAAGTCAGAATTGAGCGATATGAAGTCAGAATTGAGCGATATGAAGTCAGAATTGCGAGACATAAAGTCAGAATTGCATGATATAAAGTCAGAATTGAGCGATATNAGTCAGAATTGAGTGATATGAAGTCAGAATTGTGAGATATGAAGTCAGAATTGAGTGATATGAAGTCAGAATTGAGTGATATAAAGAATTGTGAGATATGAAGTCAGAATTGAGCGATATAAAGTCAGAATTGAGTGATATAAAGAATTGTGAGATATAAACACAATTGTGAGTTATAAAATCAGAATTGTAAGTTATAAAGTCAGAATTGTGTGATATATATTTACAATTGTGAGAAAAAAGTCAGTTCTTTTCCTCAGATTTGGTCTTTATAACTCGCAATTGCACGTTTATATCACACAAAATTCTAAGATAAATCTGAATTGCAAGAAAAAAAAAATTGCGAGTTTATATCTTGCAATTGTGACTTTATATCTCGCAATTCTGAGAAAAAAGTCAGAATTCTGAGATAAAAAGTCGCAATTACCTTTTTTATTTTTTATTCAGTGGCGGAAACAAGCTTCACAGATTCTGTACATCGAGTTGAACTCAAACCCTGAATGTTCCCTTAAAATCAGCCGTAACGTGAAATCCCACATGTGAACATGTCTATGTCCTCGCTCTCCTGTCAGACGGCTGTAATCTCACTACACATGTGACTATGGAAAACTGCTCTGGAATGCTGTGTGTGTGTGTAACGTGTGAAATGTTTCCAGGTCACTGCTGGGTTTGTGTGACAGTAGACCAAAGTCGCTCTACAATACAATACAATCTGAATCCAGCAGCTGAAAACACTCGAAAACAACACAAACACACCGTTCACACACGTCTGTTCTATTAGTCCATTCACCAGAGATTCAAACACATCCTGAACTTCTAGAAATATGACAAACAAAAGAGCTTTTTAATCTTACAATAGAAAAAGCAAATAAAAAAAGCCAAAGCAACTCTTTACATAGTTTACCAGTTTTAATTGATCGAAAGTAGGGATGTGTGCGATATTGACAAAAAATTTTGTCTCGATATTTTGTCGATAACGATGATCAGATGATATTTTGCTGAGTGTGTTATTGTGCTGGTATCCTGGCAGGTTTAGGACCGCTGTTGACAGTTCAATTCGTTCAAACGGCTGATCATTTCAGGAACAAAGCATTTGACTTTCTTAAAGAGTGAGTCATTGAATCATTCATTCAACCAATTCATTCAAATGGACTGATTCATTTAATAACGAAACACTGCTGTGGTTTTGTTTGGAACCATTTTCGTTGGCGAAATAGAGCAAAACAGGCAATATTGTGTCTGAAATGTAAGTCACTTAATTGTTGTATAAAATCAATATCGCATATGCAATAGTGCTGATATTTGGGAGAAAAAAACAGCACACTTTGTGTGATTGCTTAACTATATCATATGATATGAATATAGCCTAAAAGAAATACTAATACAGGGGCATTTTACTGCATTTTAATAGAGCAAATCACATATAGGCGCCTATTTTAACAATCTAAGCAAAGTCCAAATCCACTTTTGCTAGTGTAACGACCAGAAAAATGGTCACCGTGCCCGGCACATGATCTAAAAGGGTTGTCCCTAGTCTCTTAATGAGTCATGGGTGTGTTTTGGCAGTAACGTGCAATAAACCAATCAGAGTCTCATCTCCCATTTCCTTGAAAAGCCAGTTGTGCTCGTGCCATGGCGGATTCGCTATTTACTTTCCTCTCTCAAGATCCATTAATGTACTAAAAACATGTTTAAATCAGTTCATGTGAGTACAGTGGTTCAATATTAATATTATAAAGTGACGAGAATATTTTTGGTGCGCCAAAAAAACAAAATAACTACTTATATAGTGATGGCCAATTTCAAAACACTGCTTCAGGAAGCTTCGGAGCGTTATGAATCTTTTGTGTCGAATCATGATTCGGATCGCGTGTCAAACCGCCAAACTGCTGAAATCACGTGACTTTGGCGCTCCGAACCAATGATTCGACACAAAAGATTCATAACGCTCCGAAGTTTCCTGAAGCAGTGTTTTGAAATCGGACATCACTATATAAGTCGTTATTTAGTTTTTTTGGTGCACCAAAAATATTCATGTCGCTTTATAATATTAAGATTGAACCGCTGTACTCACATGAACTGATTTAAATATGTTTTTAGTGCATTAATGGATCTAGAGAGAGGAAATGTCATTGCTGGCTATGCAGGCCTCACTGAGCCATCGGATTTCAACAAAAATATCTTAATTTGCGTTCCGAAGATTAACAAAGGTCTTGCGGGTGTGGAATGGCATGAGGGTGAGTAATAAATTACATTATTTTCATTTTTGGGTGAACTAACCCTTTAAAGCAGGTTTTTGTTGATCAATGGAGCAGTCGTTTTCAGTTGCCTCAAAATAGCAACACGCCAACAATGCATCTGAACACATCTGCTGAAGAAAGGTGATTTTGAGCATGTCATGGTTGTTTGTGTCAAGACTGGTCTGAGTATTTCAGAAACTGCTGATCTACTTGGATTTTCATGCACAACCATCTCTTGCCACAAACATTTGTGTCTCGTTTGAGCATCGTTTTAACGCCACAGCCGACCTGAGTATTGTTGCAGACCATGTCCATCCCTTTATGACCACACTGGATCATCTTCTGATCTACTTCCAGCAGGATAATGCGTCTTGTCACTAAGCTCAAATCATCTAAAATTGGTTTCTTGAACATGACAGTGAGTTCACTAAACTCAAATGATCTCAATCCAATAGAGCAGCTTTGGGATGTGCTGGAACGGGAGATTTGCATCATGGATGTGCTGCAGATTTGCACGATGATATCATGACAATATTGAGCAAAATCTCTGAGGAATGTTTCCAGATCTTTGCTGAATCGGTGCCACGAAGAATTAAGGCAATGCTGAAGGCAAAAGGAGTCCGACCCGTTACCTTATAAAGTGGCTGGTGATATATATATATATAAAATTTTAATTGTGCCCAACCACTCCAGCACCAGCCTGTCATATTCTCTCCGGTAAATAAGACGTGGCATTTCCATCTGAAGGCTGGTTTGTGTAATTACAGACGGGTGGAGCACACACGAGCGTATATAAAGAAAGCACAGGAGAAAAATATCACAGACATTAAAACCTGTCATTTGGTTTCAGATGAACAGTTTCCAGATGGTAGTTCGCCAATTACCCAGAGAACACCACACCACACCGGATCCGTCACCGTTCACAAAGACAGGTAGAGGGAGAGATTGTAATGACCAAACCTACTTTATAATTGCACTGAATCTATTCTGAGACCATCATTACACTGCTTTCATGCAGCATTGCAAAAAATATGGCCTTGAGTTACTAATAGCAGCATAAGCATTGTGGATAGTTAATCCGCCTACTTTTATTCATAGTAATAATAATAATTATAAAGAATAAACAATAGTTCTGCCAAGTAATATAATTCATTCACCTATTGTTTATTGGCAGCTTTGAGCATCACTCAAAACTGTTCATTTTATAATAAAATTATCATCATTATTAATGAAATTAAGTATAACATGTTCATACCCTTTGACTAAGTTTCACTATCTTAAAGTCATTGACTTGTGTTATCTTTTGACAAATGAGCATCAGGGTTTGAAGGACATCATCTGTGTGTCCTTGTGCAGATCTGACCTTTACACGACTGATAAATCATACTAAACCAGCATATTAAATCTCCACTAATTCACAAATATAACATTCATATTTGTACTGGATATATATGTTATCATTAAAGGTGAAACAGAGGATCTTTTCGTCGACTGAGAAACCAAAGACTGTTAGTGAGTTTTTGAAATGAGCGCATGCGTAAGAACAACCCCCTCCTTCACAGCTCATTTCGAGGGAACGCCTCCCAAAACTCGTGCACGAGTATTGGAACACGAGTGTTTACCACCGGCATTCGCTGTGTCGTGTTAGTGGATTCATTATGTCGGACTCACCGCAGGTAACTCATAATCTGCAGTTGTTACTCCTGTCTCCTGACAAAAACATTGCATGCGGCGCCTGTGGAGTGTGGAAAGTTACTGGAGCGCGCAGCCGCGCGTCTCTCACAAGGAACGTCATGGCAGTGATTGACAAGCCAGAGGGCCAATCGTTTACGAGATGATCGCGTAAACGATTGGCTGATGTTTTTAAGGCCCTACCTCGTGCACAGATGATGTATATTAATAATATTCCTTTCAGTGCACCTAATAAATAGTCTTTTATCAGTTAGTAAAGACAGTTTCAAGTAATATTGCAAAAATGTAAAAAACAAAACATCCTCTTTAGCACCTTTAATGATAACTTAAAACTTAATTTATCAGTTAAATATCATTATTTGGTGGGTCAACAACAGTATTCGCAGGTAAAGTAACTTTTTTGTTTATTGTTTAGTATCAGGCAAAATATGCTAATAAACTGCTGTAAACTAGTTTCAATATAACATTATAATTATATAAATATAATATATTGTAAATATAACATTTATCTGTGTACTGGATATTTATGGTTATCATTAAGTGCATATATACACTTAATGATAACTTAAAACTTAATAATTTATCAGTTAAATATCATCAATAACAGTATTCGCAGGTAAAGTGACTTTTTTGTTTGTTTATTGTTTATTATCAGGTAAAATATGCTAATAAACCGCTGTAAACTAGTTTCAATATAACATTATAATTATATAAATATAATATATATATTGTAAATATAAAATTAATCTGTGTACTGGATATTTATGGTTATCATTAAGTGCATATATACACTTAATGATAACTTAAAACCTAATAATTGATCTGTTAAATATCACCAATAACAGTATTCGCAGGTAAAGTGACTTTTTTGTTTGTTTATTGTTTATTATCAGGTAAAATATGCTAATAAACTGCTTTAAACTAGTATCCAAATGATCTAATATATGTAAACTGATGAAAAAGAAACCAGTTGTTTTCTGAATATATTAATTCACACATATTACCTGCAAAAACCAACACAAATTCAATCCTCAGTATTTTACCTCCTTTTCTGAAGCTTCTTTCGCAAGTTCAGACGAAAACAGTTCAGAAATCAATAACTTCGGTGTTAAACTTAAATGTGTGAGTTCAGTTCTGGATTGTCAGTGTTTAGTCTTTAGTTTTGTGATGAAATGATGTGAACTGACCTGCCAGGATGGCTTTTCCAGGATGGGTGAGTTTGGCTTTGCTCGCAGCTCCGCGTTCACGCGTCATCTTCAGTCAGACACTCACGAACGCGCAGCACTGTTTCGTCTGAGAGCAGCTCGCGATCATAGACTGATGACACGAGACTGCTCTCAGCCAATCAGCAGTCAGATATCACACAGGGGCGGGGCTCGCATCTCTCTTTCTCTCGCTTTCTCTCTCTCTCCGCGCCACGCCCTCGAGAAGAGAAACTCGATTCGAGGTGGATCCGAATCAAATCTCAGATCTCCACCCTAACAAACATCTGACTGATAGATAA
>RJVU01069905.1:817034-822034 GCA_003731715.1 Anabarilius grahami
AATTAGGAACAAAAAAAAAAAAAAAAAAATCATTAAAATTAAAACTGAAAATATAAATATAAAAGCTATTAATAAATACTATGATAAAATATAAATAATACTAAAATAACACTGGTTCTCAGATGGTCCCAGATAAAAAATTTAACACACATTATTATGATACTGTATTCACTCATCCTGTATAAGTATGATAGTTCTGACAGTGAGGGTTTGATCAGTTCACCTGAGGGGCGTGGATGAGGTTCATCTCCAGGAGGCGTGTCTGTAGAGGCCCCTCCTCCGGGCGGTTGTTCTTCAGAGCATCCAATAGGAATGAAGTACACTGCTGCACTAGATTATTCTCCATGAATACATCAACCACCTAAAACATACACATATATTAGAGATGAGCGTCGTCACAGTGTGGAGGACAGTGAGAGAAACTTGGGATTTTGGGTCTAGATGGTGAATATGGGGATTTTGATAATGAGCTCTAGAAATAACTAAAATGGCCGATTGAGTGAGTTTGTCACCTGGCTGATGTTCACCAGCGGTTCTTCATCTTGAACCAGCATCTGAGCAAACTGAAGCCCCTGATCAGGCCCGGATCTCATCATACTCCTCAACAACATCACCCAGTCTGGAGAATATCCCATCTACCCCGAAACAACAATATACGTCAATCAATTCACAGCAAAGCAGAGAGACAGATAACAGTGGAATCGAGTGTTTTAAAGTGCCTCTATTATGCTGAACCTACATAGGTTTGTAACTAATTTGCATAATTCCACAACAGACTGGACCAATCAGAGCAGAGTAGGCTCTCAGAAAGGCGGGTTTAGAGAGACCGAATCCTTTATAGAGACACTGTGAGAAAAGATCTGATGCTGCAGTGGATATTATGAGTATATAAAAGTGTTTTTGATCTTGGATGAATGTAAACCTTTTTTGTAGGAGACTCCAAAACTAAACTAGAATAATAGTGGCACTTTAAAATAAAGCTGGTACCTTCTTAGCATAGAGGACTATCTTCTGGAATTGACCGGTCTCAGCAAAGCACTGAATGACTTTAGCAGGAACATTCGCCCGGAGATAAACGCTGAGGGCCAGAGTGATGTCAGCGGCCTTCACCAGATCACCCAACTCCTCCGAACACTCCAGCTGCAGAGCATCATGGGAAAAAGACGTTTTTGTAAACTTAAACTAAAACTAGAAAGAATAAAAACCATTTTCGGTATTTGAAAAAAAGCTGAAATTAAATAAAATATAAATCGATAAAAAAAAAAAGTTTAACCCCAATTAAACACGTTTGAGTTGAAGCACCAAAATTACAACTAAAATGGGAAATAAATCTATATAGAAATATATATAAAAATAAAAACTAATAAAAATGATAAAAGAACATAACAAAATTACTAAAACTAAAATTAACGCTGGTCATTTTTCGGTAAGTGTTGCAAACCATCTCAAACCAATTGACCCTTCGCCGGGAGTTTGATTGACAGGCGATCTAACCAATCATAATGCAGAATCTGCCATTTTGCCCAACAAAGCAGTCAGGAGTTAGAAGATTAACCTCGGTGGACTTGAACTTGAAAAATGGTGTGTATTTACATCTTTCCACGTTTGAAACAACATTCCTTCTGATGTTCATTCATGTTTATTTGATGCTTTAAATTAACTAGTAGGAAGAGATGATCGGTTCACGAGCCACTTGAGCTGAGGCGCTACAGCGATCTGTCAAGACACATTAAAGAGCCACAAAACTGTTTTTATTGTTCGAATTTCTTAAAAAACTACACAGTTTGAAAGCTGGGACTTTGTTTAATATCATAAGTAACCTGCTCTGTCTTGTCTGTCGACGTGTAGTCAGAGTCCTCTTTGCTCCGTGATGTATTTTTCAATGCGTGTGGCGAGACAGCGCCATGGCTTGTCGGACAAAGCAACAGTAACTAAGGGGGGCGGGTCTTTGCGAAGGGTCAATGAAACATTTCAAGCATAAAAATAAAATTATTCTCAAAACACTAGAGGTATATTTGATTAGCCTACTTCCTTTTTTAAATGAGGCAATAAATAGATGACAGACAGAACAATAGATAGAACAATAGACAGAACGATAGATAGAACGATAGATAGATAGATAGATAGATAGATAGATAGATAGATAGATAGATAGATAGATAGATAGATAGATAGATAGATAGATAGATAGATAGATAGAAAAAAAACATTTTGGCAATTTACCATAGGAAATATATAGTTTTTAAAGCTTTTTATCTGTTGTTGAGGTTGAGCCAAAAACCTAGGAATAGTTCGCCAAAGTAGGTTTTTGAAATAATCTCCAATATTTAACGAACGATTCAATGGACAGAGGCGGTCGTAGAGGCAAAGTTGCTCAGAATGAGGATTTCTACCAAGTGGTGGGCATGTACAAAAAATCGCGCGCTACACAATCCTTTACGCACATGAAAAACGCGAAGGCGCCACCCGGTGGCCGACTTTCTTTGAAATTTTCACAGGCCTCTAGGGCCGTCAGTCAAACAGGCCCAACGAGTTTTGTTCTGATTGGCCTCCATTAACCTTGTCTGATAGATGCTCAAACTTCATTGGCTGATGTTTTTTGAGATACATTTACATTTAATCATTTAGCAGATGCTTTTCTCCAAAGAGAACAGTAGAAGCAATCACATCAACATGAGGGCAACAGTATGCAAGTGCCGTGTCAAGTCCCAGTTATTCCAGCAAACTGACGCAAAAAATTATTATTATTATTTTTTTTTTTTTAAGTAAATAGATACGTCAATGTCCTCATAGACAATCATTGCACCTCGGACAATGACACTGCATGCCCATTTTCAAGTCAATTAGACTAAAGGTTAAGTAGTTATAGCCATTTTTCAATGTTTTTTCCTGTTATAGCGCCACCAAGTGGCCAGTCACCGCATCCTTTTTTAAGCGACCACAGAATGAGCTCTTACATAGCCATGCCAAGTTTGGTGAAAATATCTCATTCTGTTAATGAGTTATAGCCATTTTAGTAAAAGTGGCTCCACCCACTTCGAATGTACTGGCAGCCCTTAGGGACCGTGAATCGAGATTTCAACTTTTTTTATAATTATTGACAATCAGACTCCGAAAAATCTTGCTGCACTGGTTTGGTTCCGATCGGGCCAAAAACCTAGGACTCGTTTGCGGAAAAAAAAGTTTTTCAAAAAATCCAAAAATACCTGAAAATTTCGCCAGAAAGATGTGCAAAACCATTTTTTGTCCAACATGCATTTTGTCCGTCTTGAGCCAAGGATTCCAATGATATGAGACACTTGAGCCTACGCCTAACAGTCTAGGAGTTGTTATGAGCCATTTCGTACTTTTGACCGCTATAGCGCCCCTGTCAGGCCAATCAGGGCGAGCCTTGATGATGTTGCAAACGGTGTGAGTACTACCAGCCCTCAAAGTTTCAAGTCTCTTACGACTTACGTTACATTTTGTTATCAAAATACTGTGAAAAACTTAACTTTATTCCACAAACTGCATAAATGCACAGATATATTGAAATAAAAAATAGTAACAATTGAGAAATAATTGAGAAAAACAAATCGTAATAGCTCACCTTCTCTCCCTTGAGCCACTTCTCCAGGAGCTGTGTGCGTCCCTGCTGCAGCACCGGCCTGCAGAGCTCCACCGACTCCAGCTTGTTCAGCTGCCCGCGGTCCAGCAGAACCCCGAAATACTGCAGCAGCGGAGACGCCTGGCTGCCCTGAGCCGGCACCGCCTGGAACTTGTGGATGGTGTCCGCCGTACGCAAGATACCCTGAGCGTTTGGAGAGAGGTCACTCAGTTTTTGTCACTCAGTTTTGAGATCTGCGTGTGTTTTTCGGTTACCTTGGGAGCTGATGCAGCGACTTTGGCCGCCTCCGTGTAGCTGCCCTGTGAGAAGAGCGTGTTGAACTTGTGTGTCAAGAGCTCCTCGGCTCCGGGAAGATCGCTGCGTAACGCCATCCGTAATGCCAGCTCGGGATTCTGCAGCACACTAGTCACGTAATTCACGATGTTCTCCTCCTCAACACACACCGACAGGACCTAAACACACACACACACACTCGTGAAACATGTGGAGTAACCAGACAGAAAACTGTTTTCCAGAACATGAAACTTCTAGAACAATTGACATTTTATTTTTAAAAGGCGTTTTTTTGAATAAATATATTTACATTTTATTTATATTTATTAAGTTATACATTTATTTAGCTATTATTATTTTAGACGCCCTTATAATTGTAACTTTAGAATACTTGACTCTCATTGGTCAATTAGAGCATCCTCTTATGTATTATGACTGTGTTCAAATATGTTTTTATGTAATGACGTTAATATATAACTGTTATACTAGTTTAATGACTCACTCCACACTCTCTTTCTTCTCACAGAATAAAATAATTTACATTCGAACCAACAAACAAATTAATAGATAAATACTTAAATAGATACAGATAAACAAATAAATAAATAAAAAGATAAATAAGCAAATAAATAGAAAGATAAATAAATAGAAATAGGAATATAACCAACAAATATATGGATGGATGGATGAATAGATGGATAGATGGATGGATGAATAGATGGATAGATGGATGGATGGATGGATGGATGGATGGATGGATGAATGGATGGATTGATGGATGGATTGATGGATGGATTGATGGATGGATTGATGGATGGATTGATGGATGGATTGATGGATGGATGGATTGATGGATTGATGGATGGATGGATGGATGGATGGATGGATGGATGGATTGATGGATGGATGGATGGATGGATGGATGGATGGATTGATTGATGGATAGATTGATTGATTGATGGATGGATGGATGGATGGAATGTTAGACAGAATGACAGAATGATAGAATGATTGATGGATGGATGGATGGAATGTTAGACAAAACAATAGAACTATGGATGGATGGATAAAATGTTAGACAGAACGACAGAATGATGGATGGATAGAATGTAAGACAGCA
>RJVU01069905.1:824534-829132 GCA_003731715.1 Anabarilius grahami
ATAGAATGTTTGAACGATAGAATGATGATGGATGGATGGATGGAGTGTTAGACAGAACGATAGAATGATTGATGGATGGATGGATGGATGGATGGATGGATGGAATGTTAGACAGAACGATAGAATGATTGATGGATGGATGGATGGATGGATGGATGGATAAAATGTTAGACAGAACGACAGAATGATGGATGGATAGAATGTAAGACAGAACGAAAGAACGATAAATGGCTGGATGGATGGATAGATAAAATGTTAGACAGAACGATAGAATGATGGATGGATAGATGATGGATGAATAGAATGTAAGACAGAACGATAGAACGATGGATGGATGGATAGAATGTTAGACAGAACGATAGAATGATGGATGGATGGATGGATGGATGATAGAATGTTAGATAGAATGGTGGATGGATGGATAGAATGTTAGAACGATAGAACGATGGATGGCTGGATGGATGGATAAAATGTTAGACAGAACGATAGAACAATGGATGGATGGATGGATGGATGATAGAATGTTAGATAGAATGGTGGATGGATGGATAGAATGTTAGAACGATAGAACGATGGATGGATGGATGGATGATAGAATGTTAGATAGAATGGTGGATGGATGGATAGAATGTTAGAACGATAGAATGATGGATGGATGGATGATAGAATGTTAGATAGAATGATGATGGATGGATGGATGAATGGATGGATAGATGGATGGAGTGTTAGACAGAATGATAGAATGATTGATGGATGGATGGATGGATGGATGATAGAATGTTAGATAGAATGGTGGATGGATGGATAGAATGTTAGAACGATAGAATGATGGATGGATGGATGATAGAATGTTAGATAGAATGATGATGGATGGATGGATGAATGGATGGATAGATGGATGGAGTGTTAGACAGAATGATAGAATGATTGATGGATGGATGGATGGATGGATGATAGAATGTTAGATAGAATGGTGGATGGATGGATAGAATGTTAGAACGATAGAACGATGGATGGATGGATGATAGAATGTTAGATAGAATGATGATGGATGGATGGATGGAGTGTTAGAGTGTTAGACAGAACGATAGAATGATTGATGGATGGATGGATGGATTGATGGATGGATGGATGGATGGATGGATGGATGGATTGATGGATGGATGGATGGATGGATGGAGTGTTAGACAGAACGATAGAATGATTGATGGATGGATTGATGGATGGAATGTTAGACAGAATGATGGATGGATGGATGGATGAATGGATGATAGAATGTTAGATAGAATGAAGATGGATGGATGGATGGATGGATGGAATGTTAGACAGAACGATAGAACGATGGATGGATGGATTGATGGATGGATTGATGGATGGAATGTTAGACAGAATGATGGATGGATGGATGAATGGATGATAGAATGTTAGATAGAAAGGTGGATGGATGGATAGAATGTTAGACAGAACAATGGATGGATAGAATGATAGAACGATGGATGGATGGACGTGTGTACCTGCCCCTTCTTATTGACCCCGATGATTCCAGACGTGCTCTCATGAGCGGCCGTGACGAATATGGTTTCAGCGCTGATGCGGTTCATGTAAACACACACGCCGGACTCCAGATCATACATGTGGAAATAGCCGTATTTAGTGATGAGGTAGATGACGCCGTGCTTCGTCCCGATCTGAGAGAGACACAGCGAGGTTAGCGTGAGCTACATCATTCTACCTGTGATCAGGTGATCGTGTGGTGACGGCTGAACCTGCATGGCCACGGGGAAGTCCGTCTGTGCTTCAGGAGGGAAAAACACGTCCACTGCTTTCTTAGTGAACGGCTGGTTCCCGGTCTGAGGCTGACCGACCTCGATGATGTGCAGCTGCAGGACACAAACACATCTTTACTCTCACAACACACAACAGACCTGCTGATGAGTTCAGAAAGCTGTGAATCGCCACCTTTCCTCCAGCCTGTCCTCTGACAGCGAAGCAGAAGAGCGTCGAAGCGTTCGGGTTTCCCTCCAGTTTATAAAGTCCAAACGCGGCCGTGTGACCCTCGATGGGCTGAGAGACCTTACGGTCCACAGAGAACAACTGCATCGCTCCGATGACCCGGTTCTGCTGCAGGAGCCAAACATGGAGAGACCGTCACACACACATCTACATGACCTGATTACAATGCATTCTTACTTACATGAATTACCTCTAAACACACACACAACACACAACACACACTCACACAACACACAACACACAACACACACTCACACAACACACAACACACACTCACACAACACACAACACACACACAACACACACTCACACAACACACACACACAACACACACTCACACAACACACACACACACACACACACACAACACATCAAACACAACACACTCACACAACATATAAAACACAGAACACACACACACACACACACTCACACAACAAATATACACACACTCACAGCACACACTCACACAACATATAAAACACACAACACACACACTCACACAACATATAAAACACACACACACACAACACATCAAACACACAACACACACACACACACATACACACACACACAACAAATATACACACACTCACAGCACACACACAACATATAAATCACACGACACACACACACACACACAACACATCAAACACACAACACACACACACACTCACACAACATATAAAACACACACACACAACACATCAAACACAACACACACACAACATATAAAACACACAACACACACACACACAACAAATATACACACACTCACAGCACACACACAACATATAAATCACACAACACACACACACACAACACATCAAACACAACACACTCACAGCGCACACTCACACAACATATAAAACACACACACACAACACATCAAACACAACACACTCACACAACATATAAAACACAC
This sequence comes from Anabarilius grahami, assembly GCA_003731715.1. NCBI lineage: Eukaryota > Metazoa > Chordata > Actinopteri > Cypriniformes > Xenocyprididae > Anabarilius > Anabarilius grahami. Next base: position 827,473 of record RJVU01069905.1, read on the forward strand.
AACACACACACACTCACACAACAAATATACACACACTCACAGCACACACACAACATATAAAACACTCACACACACACACACACACACAAACAATGCACACTCACTCTCTCTCTCTCAACACACTCACACAACATATAAAACACACACGCACACAACACACACACTCACACACTCTCTCTCTCTCAAACACACACTCACACACACACACACACACTCACACACTCTCTCTCTCTCAAACACACACACACACACACACTCTCACCTGCGCTGATATCCCGATAAGCAGGAGCCACTTCTGCTGCTCGTCCGTTCTGTAGTTGATGATCTGACATCCTGCGAGACTGGCGTGACGATCAAACATCTTGATTGGCTGAGAGTCTCCCTCCATGCTCCAATGAAACACGGCCGTGTCCGTAACCAGGGCGATGGTGTTAACGGAGATCCACTTCCAGAACAGGATCTCATCCGTCATGGTGTGAGCCTTCACCTTACTCTTCATCTCCAGGTTGAAGATCTGAAGCGTCCGCGCCGCTGCGGGTCAGAACAGTGCGATATAAACTCACAACTGCTAGTCGCAATTCTGACTTTTTTCCTCACAAGTTTATATCGATTATATACGTTAATATCAGAATTGTAAGATAAAGTTGCAATTACCTTTTTAATTTTTTTATTCCGTCCCGGAAACAAGCTTCCATAATTACCTGATCCTAACACTAACACAAAACTTTCTGCATTTTTACTACTTACTTTATTTTTATATCCTTTTTACAAACGAGGATGTCTGTAAAATGATGTTTTGTCATGTTTTGCTGACGTCTGGGTACAAACTTGCCCCCAAAACATGGTTAAGGAGTACAGATACACACAGCGCTCATGCATATGTCAGGAGTCACAATTATCATTCGGTCTTTAGTCAACGGGACACAGACGTCTACATACATATGAGACAGAATATATGTATGTGTGCAGACCACAATGATTGACAGGCATCATTCCAGAACGACAGAAACTCACCATCTTCAATGAGTTCAGAGAGCAGAGCGAGAGCAGTTTATTGGTTAGAGCGAGAAAGAACATTTTTGAGAAGCATATCATAAAACAATAATGAAGACTGCATTAACTTCGGCACCTTTCAGCGCGATGACTTTGCTCGCCGGGTTCATGATGGCGCTGTCTGCCGTGATCGGCCGGCGGATCGGGTTGGTCGGATCGCTCAGGTCGACGATGACCACCTGGTTCTGCTCGCCCACCTTCTCTCGGATGCAGATGAAGCGGTCAGACTCCATGGTCAGGCAGCTGAAGCTGATGCTGGCCGGACTCACTCCCAGCGCCTGCAGCTAGAGGGCAAGAGGTCAGAGGTCAGAGAAACAATACTGATGCCATAACACTGGAGCTGATGAAATGAAATGAATGAAAACATTTAAAATAAAAACAAACTAAAATATTCACTTTATAAAAAGTTAAATTATCTAAAATTAAAATCATTTAAAACAAAAAACAAAAAAAACAATCACTAAAAAAATAAATAAATAAAACATGCTAAAAAGTTTAATCATAAAATCAAAATAAAACACAAATTCGTTAAGTAAAAAAAATCTAATTAAAATAAATAAATAAAACAAAACATCATAATTAAACACTTCCTAAAAATGGTCATAAA
>RJVU01069905.1:829645-845838 GCA_003731715.1 Anabarilius grahami
TCACAATCTAAAATTAACAATTTAAAAAAAGTTCTAAAATGTAAATAATTAAAATAAATCAAAATAAAACACTAAAAATTAACTAAATCATAAAAATGTAAAATTAAAAGAAATTAAAAATCTAAATAAAACAAAATGGAAAATTAATTATTTTATTTGTTTACTTAAATGTCATGTGACCATTAATCGATGGCAGAGAGACATACAATGTGGTGTTAAATTATTGAAATATTAACTCGAAGTCACCCTGAAAGTTTACGTTTGGACTTTCCTGCACTAAAGCATGACGCGATAAAACATCTCTGATGTTAATCAAGAGTTTCTGTCCTAACCAGCTGCGAGCTGCGATTCAAGACATTATCTTTGATATTTTCCTCAAGGTAAAATCTCACTGCTCCGAACTCTCAATACAGCTATATACTCCACATTAAACATGCTCTGATGAGTGCCAGGCCGAGGAAACATCATGAGTGTTTGGATAATACAGACGGGTGAAGCCCCCACATTCTTCAGGGGTCAGAAGTCTCTCTCTGGGGTCTGGAGTGATTCACTGCTGAGAAACAGAGGCGTAACGCAAACCTGCTGTCTGTCTTACTGGAACATACTGCTTACGCAAGGACCTGGAGATAGTGTATAGCAGCCTTCAGCCAACACACACACACACACACACACACTGAGTCAGAGAAAACAGAGCTACAACTCTTCCCTCCCTTTTCTTGTCTCAGCATTACTGACTCAAACACACACACACACACACACACACACATAGAGGCGCGAGTCTGTGTTTAGTGCTCTAATGAACATCTTCACTGACTTCAACAAATCTCTGTGATCTTCTGGTCTCTAGATAAGTCTCGGGTCTCTCTTCGGGATAGGATCCTGAGATCCTTTTAACAAGAAATGCATGCTTTAGAAATAAAATTGCAATTCGATACTATGTTTTTCACTGCAAATTAAGACATTTTATGAAAAGGGGACTCGTTTCACAAGATGTAATATAAGTCTCTGGTGTCTCCAGAATGTGTCTGTGAAGTTTCAGCTCAAAATACCCCACAGATCATTTATTATAGCTTGTCAAATTTGCCCCTATTTGGGTGTGAGAAAAAACACGCCATTTTTGTGTGTGTCCCTTTAAATTCAAATGAGCTGCTGCTCCCGCCCCCTTTCCAGAAGAGGGCGGAGCTTTAACAGCTCAACAACAACAAAGCTGGAGAATCTCACGCAGCCAAAATGAGGATTGTCAGTAACGGTGTTCAGCCTTACATTGTTCAAACCGGAGTCGACACTGATGGAGAGATTCAGGAAGAAGTTACAACTTTTAGAATGAAACTGGACGTTTCTGAATGGTTAGTGGATAAATTTATGTAGTTGCTGTGGAGTTGATTCAACTCATCCACTAGCATGTGCCGTCATGTTCATCTTTTGTGTTGAATTAACTCTTGTTTGTGAAGCAGTCCGGCGTAAAATGACGGCATTTACAAAAACAACTCTTCCTCTTCTCTAAAGCAGCCCAACATGGTCTCGCCCATTTGTTGTGTGTTCTTGGGGGAGGGGTTTATGTAAATTTTGGGGTTAGTAATGTCACCAACGTGGGAAGAAGCTTGTTGTAGTCCCTACCAACCGTTTGTTTTAGTCCTTAAACATTCTTTAAAAGAAAATATCTCTCTTTGCATTGAACTTTGAGCGTCGTAACTTTGCAGATGTTGTTTATGCTCAAACTGAAATATTACACACCAACTAAAGTTAAAAAAGTGAAATCATTATCAACCACCCCTTTAACAACCACCACACAAGTCATCTGTTTACATACATGCAAAAACACACTTCCAAGTAAAGTGCACTACTCTCCGCTTGAAATATGTAAATTTATCTCGGTTTCAGATTTCAAATCCAAACACACCTAATCTGATGAGTATCAGGAAACCAGGTGCTTTAGAAATGTTACATAAAAAGACTAATTTGAATGAAGCTGTCTGCAATTCACAAGCTGTCTGGAGCTTCATACTTCTAAATGAATGGTGCATCGTTTTTTGGGGGTATTAACCAAAAGCTAGCAAGTACAACACCCCGATATTTATACCATGTTTAAAGGAAACACAGAATCAGACTATCGCACGTTCAGAGCTTTTATAAGCACTAAGTTCCCGTAAGTACACAACGGACCAATTATCAACACATTCACCAGCTCGGTCCAAGTGCAATAACATTTGCGCAAGCCGTATCTATCACAGCGCTGATGATAAAACGTGACCCATTTGAATTCTATTGACAATTTACCACTTCAGAACGCTATGGAGAAAGTCAAACATGATGTAAAGCAGCCACATAAACTAAAAAAGAACATAAGTTAGAAAGCTTTTAAACTACTCATGCTAGACTAGAATTTATCAACTTTTATTGCATTTATTGTGGTCAATTTTGACTAACTTGTTGTAGAACTTATAAAAGATAATCTGTTAATGAAATATAAATATATAGATTTACATTACAACATGTGGCATGTTTATAGGCTATAGTTTCTAAATGTGTAGGTTGCTATTTTTCATAGAAAATGCTATATATAAAAAAGAAGAAAATCGTTAACATTGGCCTTAGCATGGTAATGAGGAGCCATCAACAGTCTCACCTGTAACTAAAGCCTTATTTTAACAAATGCTACAGTTAAACAATTACAAGAACTATGTTACTTTTCCATAAGGGCGAGTACAAGTTAGAATACAGAGCTTTAAAGTCTGGTCCTTCTTGAATTTTTGACCCAACACTAAAAAATGCTGGGTTAAAAACAACCCACGTTGGGTTGAAATAGCGATTGGGTTGTTTTATCCTAGCGATTGGGTTGTTTTAACCCAGCGATTGGGTTGTTTTATCCTAGCGATTGGGTTGTTTTATCTTAGCGATTGGGTTGTTTTAACCCAGCGATTGGGTTGTTTTATCCTAGCGATTGGGTTGTTTTAACCCAGCGATTGGGTTGTTTTATCCTAGCCATTGGGTTGTTTTAACCCAGCCATTGGGTTGTTTAATCCTAGCGATTGGGTTGTTTTATCCCAGCGACTGGGTTGTTTTATCCTAGCGATTGGGTTGTTTTAACCCAGCGATTGGGTTGTTTTATCCTAGCGATTGGGTTGTTTTAACCCAGCGATTGGGTCGTTTTATCCTAGCGATTGGGTCGTTTTATCCTAGCGATTGGGTCGTTTTAACCCAGCGATTGGGTTGTTTTATCCTAGCCATTGGGTTGTTTTAACCCAGCCATTGGGTTGTTTTAACCCAGCCATTGGGTTGTTTTATCCCAGCGACTGGGTTGTTTTATCCTAGCGATTGGGTTGTTTTATCCTAGCGATTGGGTTGTTTTATCCCAGCGATTGGGTTGTTTTATCCTAGCGATTGGGTTGTTTTAACCTAGCGATTGGGTTGTTTTATCCTAGCGATTGGGTTGTTTTAACCCAGCGATTGGGTTGTTTTATCCTAGCGATTGGGTTGTTTTATCCTAGCGACTGGGTTATTTTAACCAAGCGATTGGGTTAAATGTTTGCCCAACCTGCTGGGTAGTTTTATTTAACTCAGCTATTGTTGAAAAATTACTGTATTTCTTGCTTAAAATGAACCCAAAATATGTCGGAAATTAACATTTATTCATATTTTTAATGAATAATAATTAAACAATAAACATTTATTAAATTGCTTATTAATAAATGTTCACCTTTTGATTATTATTGTTGCCTCTAGTAATTATGTGTCGGATTTTAAATTTCCAACCTATTTTGGGTTCATTTTAAGCCAGACGTATAGTCATTTTTAATCAATAGTTGAGTTAAATAAAACTACCCAGCATGTTGGTCAAACATTTAACCCAACCGCTGGGTTTGTACATTTTCAACCCAACTTGGGTTGTTTTTACCCCAGCATTCTTTAGAGTAAACAATCGTTNACCCAGCGATTGGGTTGTTTTATCCTAGCGATTGGGTTGTTTTATCCTAGCGACTGGGTTATTTTAACCAAGCGATTGGGTTAAATGTTTGCCCAACCTGCTGGGTAGTTTTATTTAACTCAGCTATTGTTGAAAAATTACTGTATTTCTTGCTTAAAATGAACCCAAAATATGTCGGAAATTAACATTTATTCATATTTTTAATGAATAATAATTAAACAATAAACATTTATTAAATTGCTTATTAATAAATGTTCACCTTTTGATTATTATTGTTGCCTCTAGTAATTATGTGTCGGATTTTAAATTTCCAACCTATTTTGGGTTCATTTTAAGCCAGCCATATAGTCATTTTTAATCAATAGTTGAGTTAAATAAAACTACCCAGCATGTTGGTCAAACATTTAACCCAACCGCTGGGTTTGTACATTTTCAACCCAACTTGGGTTGTTTTTACCCCAGCATTCTTTAGAGTAAACAATCGTTTTTCTCCATGTGTAAAATGTGTTCTAATGATAAAGGATAAGGATAAATCCAGGCCTTCAGATATTCCAAGAGACGACATTAAGAGCCTGATTAATTAACATTTTCAGTATAAGAAAATGTTAAGTAAAGTTAGTTTGTCTTCCCATGGCATTTTAAATTAGGTGCTTAAATAAAATAAAATACATCATATATCCTATGTCAACAAGTAATTGTTTACGAGGCTATTACTTTATTGCGGTTATATTATCAACCAACTTTGCATGTGTGGATGATACCACAAAAGACAAACAAATAAATGAATCTCACGAGGAAGCATGTCCCAGGACCCCCAAATGTTCCCAACAAAACTATGCCCTTGCACATAACCACAACATTACCAACATCGATGAACGTCTACAGATATTGGTAATGGGTTATTGCAATCTAAAGCTAAAACCACAGACGTTTTAAGAATATTAATTGATTCAGTGTGCTTGTTTTGCTTAACTTGTGCCGTTACTACATGAACATAGTGCCTATCGGACAGCAACGTAATAAATCAACCGAATCAGGCTTTAAATCTATCAGGTTTCAGTAAAGGGTTAGGCTTACATTACTGTATTTAGCATTAGCTTTGTACAAAAAGCAATGCATTTATGAGATGTCCTCAATAAAGTCCCACAGGACACTCAGGATGTAGTGAGGCAGAAAGATTCAGATGTCCACACACACACACACACATACACAGATCTAAATGAGGAGTTAAACTCATTTCCTGATGGGCTCGTCTATGATGCCGCTCCTGACCTGCCGTCTTTTGTCTCCTCCCAGAGAGGAGACTCTCTGTGTCTCTGTCTCTTCCGCTTACTGATCTGTCACTGCAAGACATTTGCATTCATTTTTGCATTCATTTATGCAAAATGAAACATTTGATCATGTGAAAAAGTAAGTACACCCTCTTTAAATTCTATGGTTTTACATAAAAGGGCATAATAAAAAAAAAAATCATCTGGTCCTCATTAACCATACAATTTAAAATTTTAACATGACTGTATATATTGTTAATCAAGAATCAACTGATATTAATGTAAATAAAATGTATTTTCTGCTCAAAACACAATCATTCAAGTAATGAGTTCAATTAAAGATATTTAGATCACTGCTAGACTTTAGTTTGAGTGTTTGTGTCCTAAAACTAGTCCTCTGTGTCAGTTTGAGTTGGTGATAAACATGTTTCCTCTTCCTGCTCATAACTTCATTAGCCGAATCTCTATTGGGTTACAGCTTTACATCAGCAGCCAATCAGAGGACAGAGAAAAATGACGCTGCAAAAATAACAGCTCAAACATGAGCAGGACAAGATATAGTAGGGGGGAAAAAGTCATTTAAACAAAACAGGGGATTATGGATTTTAAGACCTATGAGATGAGATTTGAAAGACTAGTGAAGCTGGCTGTATTTATATCTGTCTGTTGTTTTCCAGTTTAATATTATTTATAAAACATGAGCTGAATGAAACGTGTGTCTATTTATAAAAGCACAAAAACACACACACATTCCCATTCAGTATCAGTAACTGTATCAATACAGTCCAGCCCTGAATGAACTCAAACACACATTCAAGACATAAAGCCGAGCTGCTAGAGGCCCAAAATCCTGCCGGCTGCAGATTCTTGGCATTCTTTCACCAAACTGCACCGGCTGAGCGTCCGACACCGGAATGAGACAAGAGAGAGAGAGAGAAAGAGAAATCAAAAGAAAGCATGGAGGGACAGGAACTGGATCTCAAGAGACACGCTATGAAATTCCACATATTACAACAAAATATCATCTCGAATCCCGGTAAATCAGCCGTACATCTAAATGAGACGGCAACATCTGGATTCAATCGGCTGGAGAGTGAATTCCAGATGTGTTCGGAGGATTCCAAGGCATTCAAAGAAAACACGGCCTGTGGAAAGGTGAAGCCGGGACGATATGAGAGATGCTCACACGTCTCTGTCATGGTGAATATTTTCAAAGGAGTGTAGAATGAAAGTTCATTAGCGTTTGGCACTGCGCTGAGGCCCTCGGCTCTATGAACACAGAAAATACACTGTCCAATTGTTTCCAGTGGATCCCTCAACAGAATACACACATCAATACACACAATTAAGGTTCTTTACTGGCATTGATGGTTCCATGGAGAACGTTTAAAGGGGTGGTTGATTATGATTTACATTTTTTAACTTTAGTTAGTGTGTAATGTTGCTGTTTGAGCATAAACAACATCTGCAAAGTTACGACGCTCAAAGTTCAATGCAAAAGGAGATATTTTATTTGACAGAAATCGCTTTTTAAACGGCTGGTAGGGACTACAACGAGCTTCTTCCTGGGTTAGTGACATCACTAACCCTAAAATGTACATAAACCCCGCCCCCCGAGAACACACAACAAAGGGGGTGTGGCCATGTTGGGCTGCTTTAGAGAAGAGGAAGAGTTGTTGTAGTAGAGTGTTGTTGTCATGCCGTCAAGATTAACATGACGACACATGCTAGTGGATGAGTTGAATCAACTCCACAGCAACTGGGTCATTGACGAATAAGGTTTTCAAAAGAGTAAAGAAAAACATAATAGAGATATAATTAATTTTGAAGTTTTATTAAGTGTTAACAGTGAGATTATGTGGTTTTTATAATCAATTAACACTGCTTTTGTCATTTTTTACAAGTTGGACAAAATTTGTCACCAAAAAAGTACCAAAATCTTGGTTTTACCGAATGACACTTTTGGTTATACCGAATGACGATATTTTCAAACAATGCTAACAGGCGGATATCTAGCTAGCTAGCAAAATGACAATCAAACATTTTGTATTTAGTACAAGTTTTTAAAATATTACAACATTTTCCATGTTTTATAGCGGTTGCACCGAATGACCTGATGTTTCGGGACATGCGTATGAACGAGTGAAAACATGAATTTTTCAAATAGTTAAGAGAGAGTTAGTTACTTTTCTTCACTACCATGTGGTCCTTTGCAGGTGTCTGAATGATGTCACATCCTGTCACATGACTTGATCCAAAATGGTCCCTTTATATTGGTTACTCCGAATGACATCAGTGAAATTCATTTTTCCAGACATTCTTTCTCTTAACAAAGCAACGACTTCTACACATAATTTTAATACCATTTTGCACTATGCTGATATATGATGATATAAAATCATGCCAGAATAAAAAAATATATACATTTATGACATTTTAAGATATTTTAATCACAAATGAAATGGCTGTATTGGAGTCCAGTTAAACCGAAAGACCTTTTGACACTTCAAAATCTTTGAAATCCCTTTATATGTAGCAAAATATAATTAAAACCTTTTGGATTCAATAAAATAAATCTAGTTATACTACCTTACATACTTTAGATGTCATATCTTTGTTTTTTATTATTATTAAGGCCTTTGGACAAAAAAAAAGATCCGTCACATCATCGGCCCAACTACATAAATTTATCCACTAACCATTCAGAAACGTCTAAAAGTTGTAACTTCTTCCTGAGTCTCTCCATCAGTGTCGACTCCGGTTTGAACAATGTAAGGCTGAACACCGTTACTGACAATCCTCATTTTGGCTGCGTGAGATTCTCCAGCTTTGTTGTTGTTGAGCAACTGAAGCGCGAGCTGTTAAAGCTCCGCCCTCTTCTGAAGCAGCAGCTCATTTGCATTTAAAGGGACACACACAAAGATGGCGTGTTTTTGCTCACACCCAAATTGGGGCAAATTTGACAAGCTATAATAAATGATCTGTGGGGTATTTTGAGCTGAAACTTCACAGACACATTTTAGGGACACCAGAGAATTATATTACATCTTGTGAAAAGTTGTATCATTTCACAGTTTCTGAATGTATGTTTAAGTGTATAAGTTGTTGTTGGAGCCTATTTGTGAGTTGTTGTCAGTATTGAATCAGACTATTAAGCTGTTCATTTCTCTACCAGATTTGATTGAGCTTTTGAGCTAATAATTGTTTAATAATAATTTTTTTTTGCCCCGATTTGCACAATTAAACAGCACTTTTGCATTTGCAAAACAGCACTGTCATGTTACAGACTGCGGGCATGTGTTTTTAAGCCACACATAACAGCACTGTGCTGAATGTTTCATCTGTGAGGAAGGAATAGCACATGTCTGGAGTTACTGACGGTGCAACCCACAATTCCAGTTCATCTGACTAATGCAGTATAAAGGAAAAAGAGACACAGACGGTATCAATACATCAGCTCAAAAGCTCAATCAAATCTGGTAGAGAAATGAACAGCTTGATAGTCAGGTTCAATACTGACAACAACTCACAAATAGGCTCCAACAACAACTTATACACTTAAACATACATTCAGAAACTGTGAAATGATACAACTTTGTCTTTTATAAAGTGAGGCCTTGTTTCTATAAAAAGAATACAGTATTTACCTACACTGACAAACATTGCATTAAGAAGCGTCATCCTAATATTATTAACCGTTTCATCATCTCTAAAACTCGCTTCAGCAAGCCAATTGTTTCACTACAGTAAGATATTTTTGTGCATGCCATGCAACAACAGCGCAACTCTGTCACTGTGGCATTTTCCATCATGCAACTATGTAACAGAATAAAACGTCAAGCATTTTTGTACATGCAATGTGAAGCACTTCATCTAAAACTATTTCTAACTAGTGTGTAATGATCATACAAACCGTTTTATGAGTTCATATGACTGTACATGTAATATTATTATATGTAATCATACTTAAAAACACTGCAGGACTATTGAAGTGGACTGCAAGACAGCAAAGATGTGATCACAAATGGTGAAAACCTTCAAAGTAGCTTAACGTTGAGCTTTTACAGCAGCTTATACACACATTTTTTAACCTAAAATTTTAATATTGAATAATTATAATAAGAAAAACTTGAATGTAACTACATTGTTTTAAATGTAGGGCAAGTGTGTAACATTCCATCCTTGCAATTTCAGCTATGCAAAGAAAAAAAGAAGGAAAAAAAAAGAAACATTCTAACTGCATTCATTCAAATGTAACAAATTCCAACATGTCATGCAACGATGTTACTATGTAACAGTTTTTCCAGCATTCTTTTAAACGTCAGGCTACTATGTAACATGTAACTCCACATTCTGTGAAATGTCACATATGTATCAAGTATGTTACTTGTACGTGCATGAGCGCTGCGCGCGGGCGAGGCCGCTGTTACATAGTTGCGTGTTTACAGTTTGACGGCTCGCGACGCGTCGAGCGGAAACCCACGAATGTTGCGTGTGTTTGTGCGGTTTTACCTGCAGATGCTCCTGAAAGCGGATGGGTAAAATCTGCGCCATTCTCCCAGCACCAACACACTGAGAGGAGGAGAGGAGGAAGAAGAGGAGGAGGAGGAGAAGGCGAAGATAAAGAGTTGTGTTTGTGTTCGAGTTGTGTGTCCCGTTAGACGCGGATATTCCGCGAACGATCGTGAATCTCTCTGTCTTCAGCCGGTCAGATTCACTCCTGGCAACTTCTCGGAGCGCTGCCGGACTCCTCCGCGTGAGAAAGTAGATCCGCGCGCACTGATACGAGCTGAATGAGGGAGAAACTCCTGTCCTGCGGCGCTGATGCTGTAAACACACTCTTACAGAAGCTGTGTGAGGTTTATAGGAGTGAAACACAGGAGTTTGCCGCTGAAGGTACTGTGAGGGGGTCTCGTGTACCCCTCCGCTCGAGACAAACATGTGACACCAGGAACCNACACACAATTTTGTCATTGAAGGTCATCAAGTTGCTGCATTGTTGGTTGTAGTAGGTATTTATACTACTGAATGCCTAAACCAGTGTTATTTTAGTATCATTTATATAGTATTTGTTAATATTTATATTATTATCTTTTTTGTATATACATTTTCAATTTTAGTTGTAGTAATTGTGGTTTTATCAGCTTTATTCGTTTTTTTTATTTTTTTTATTAAATGTATTTTTTCTATTTTTAGCTTAGTTCTTTAGTTATTTTTAAGTACTTCAACTTAAACTGAACTAAAACTATAAAATATTCCTTTGGCAAATAGCTGAAATATTTACTGAAAGTATAAGTGAAAGTTTTTTATATTTTATTTTAGTTACATTTTATTTTAAGGTGTCCTTGTACATTTAAGTACTGAGTAATGTTAATTAACTACATGTACTTACACATAAATATGCATAATTTACTGTTATTACTACATTAAGTACATGTAACAAGGACATTAATAAAAGTGTTACCTTATTTATTATTTAAGTTAACATTTTATTTTATTTCAATTACCGGAAATGTTTTTAGTTAATGATAACTGCATCAAACACAAGCACACATTAATCTTGAAATGTACATTGTCTTTCAGGAAAAACAATGGAATATGTTTTTGTTCAGTAATATTTTTTGATTATTATTTAAAATGTTGAGGGTGTTTTATGATACTGTGCAATATTTATACCATTTTTATTAGCTATTTTTCCCCCATTGAAAATAATACACAATTTTTTTCTTATATATTTAATTATTTTTCGATTAAAAACAGTATTTCATGATAAAATAGAGACTAGGCTTATAAAATCTAATTTTTTGAAGGTAGATTAGTGACATCTGGTGGGAGTAAAAAAAGAAAAAGTTGTGTAATGCCATGTAGTGTATGTAGTGTAACCGATAGATGCCTGTATAGTTCTATATAAAGTGTCTTATAAATTCTATAGTAGTTTTTAGACATAACGTTGTGGATTTGGATTTATACTTAGACATTCTCAAAGACTACTTTTTGTCAAGTTTTAGTTTTTTCTTTTGTTTGAAATGTTGATTTGAAGTGTCAGTTTTTGCATTAACCCGAACACAAAGGAGGACATTTTGTTACACAAAACATTAAAAAAATCAATAAAAATGTAACAAAAATGAACAGATTTGCTTTATCACAGCTTAATAAATCTGGGTCTGATCTGATTTCAACCTCTTATTTGAGTCTTTTGGCTCAATTTTACCATATTCTTACAGCCACACCAGTTCATTTGTGTGTTCACATAGTTAATGCGACAAACGTCACCAAATGTCATCCCATTCCGATGAAGTAAAACATTTTAAATTTCAAAACGTTACATTTTTCGATAATTTCTGACCGAAGACTACCAGAGGGTTAAACAAAACATAGTAAAAAAAGTACCATTTTATTCCTCGACACATCCATAAATACCATGGTGCATGAACAGTACCATTCAGGTTCATGATCTCTCTATTAAAAAAGTATAATGGTATTGCCATGGTTGTGGATATGTACAGTAGCGAGGTATTGTTTGAAATATACATCAATGTTTTAAAGATCTATTAATATGAAAATCATTTCAAAGTACCATGATATTGATAAATACTTTACTGTACTGTTTAACCACTTAACATTATTATAGCTTGGCATTTTGTAGCTTATTGCAGTTTGTGTGATAAAAAATTGTCAGAAAGGTCACATGTTGTTGTTTTCTTTCTTTATTCAAACTATTTTACACTAAGACAACAAGTTGCCCTGTAAACATTACATATCAAGTCAAGTCAAGTCAAGTCTGCTTTATTGTCAATTCTTCCACATGTACAGTACATACATACAGAGAATCGAAATTGCGTTACTCTCAGACCCCCGGTGCATACAGATAACACTAACAGTAGAGCTTAAAAATCTAGATCAATATAAAATATAGATATAACTATACAAGATCAATATAAAATGTGACATATATATGTGACAGTTTAGCTAAACTACATCACCACATTCAAAATCCCCAAACATGAAAGGTACTAAACACAAGACACACTATTAATGTTTGACAAACATAATCATATAAATAATTTAAGCTATGTATGAGTGAGTGTTTTTATATGTAATATCTGTGTCAGGGTCAGGCTGAAGGGACTGATAGGACAGAGAGGCGGGTGGTTTAGGGCCGTACGGGGTGAGAGAGGTGGGTGCTGTGTTTAGCTTGACTCTTACGGTCGATCAGCAGAAGGGGGTTCTTCATGTGATGTGAGATCATCTCCTGCAAACTGCTGAAGAGCTGAGAAACAAAGACAGAGATTATCAGAACTACTGAATACTGATCTTCAATATTTACTGACATGCTGTAATTTTGCTCTGACATATTGACATATTTCAATAATACATATTGAAATACATCAATATGTAGTTGTGGCCAAAAGTGATATCTGTTGTTGACCCTACAAGTTCGATTAAACTATCAAAATATGAGGAAAATATTTTAATATTTTAACCCTCTGGGGTCTGAGGGTCTTGACATGCCCTGACATTTGTGCTTTTTTCAGTTGTTCATAAACATATAAATGACACAAGTGTCATTACACTGTATTCAGCACAAACTAGGCTACCATAATATGTGAGGAACATGTATGTACATGTTTGTATTTTTTAAGGAATAACGTTTATGCGTGATTATTGAAAAAACAAAAAACTTAAGTCACTGAAATAAGGCCTAAAAATATAGTTTATTCACTATAGTTAAAAAAAAAAGGTAATAAAATATGACAAGATCTCAGAGTTAAACTGTGTCAGAAAACATTAATCTTAATTATGTCAGATAACACTTAAGCAAAACATGGTCAGGTCAAAGTGTCTGAATAATTTTTGGTCCCAAATTTTTATCAATTCTACAGTTAATCCACTTTATGAAGAATTGTTGGGTATAATATGTCACAGTTTACTTTATTTTGCTATCCTCACTTACATAAATGAACTATAGTGTCCTGCACCCACTAGTAAAAATATGTCTGAATAATTTTTGGTTTGACTGTATATTATATATATACAGGTGCTGGTCATATAATTAGAATATCATCAAAAAGTTGATTTATTTCACTAATTCCATTCAAAGTGAAACTTGTATATATATATTCATTCATTACACACAGACTGATATATTTCAAATGTTTATTTATTTTAATTTTGATGATTATAACTGACAACTAAGGAAAATCCCAAATTCAGTATCTCAGAAAATTAGAATATTGTGAAAAGGTTCAATATTGAAGACACCTGGTGCCACACTCTAATCAGCTAATTAACTCAAAACACCTGCAAAGGCCTTTAAATGGTCTCTCAGTCTAGTTCTGTAGGCTACACAATCATGGGGAAGACTGCTGACTTGACAGTTGTCCAAAAGACGACCATTGACACCTTGCACAAGGAGGGCAAGACACAAAAGGTCATTGCAAAAGAGGCTGGCTGTTCACAGAGCTCTGTGTCCAAGCACATTAATAGAGAGGCGAAGGGAAGGAAAAGATGTGGTAGAAAAAAGTGTACAAGCAATAGGGATAACCGCACCCTGGAGAGGATTGTGAAACAAAACCCATTCAAAAATGTGGGGGAGATTCACAAAGAGTGGACTGCAGCTGGAGTCAGTGCTTCAAGAACCACTACGCACAGACGTATGCAAGACATGGGTTTCAGCTGTCGCATTCCTTGTGTCAAGCCACTCTTGAACAACAGACAGCGTCAGAAGCGTCTCGCCTGGGCTAAAGACAAAAAGGACTGGACTGCTGCTGAGTGGTCCAAAGTTATGTTCTCTGATGAAAGTAAATTTTGCATTTCCTTTGGAAATCAGGGTCCCAGAGTCTGGAGGAAGAGAGGAGAGGCACACAATCCACGTTGCTTGAGGTCCAGTGTAAAGTTTCCACAGTCAGTGATGGTTTGGGGTGCCATGTCATCTGCTGGTGTTGGTCCACTGTGTTTTCTGAGGTCCAAGGTCAACGCAGCCGTATACCAGGAAGTTTTAGAGCACTTCATGCTTCCTGCTGCTGACCAACTTTATGGAGATGCAGATTTCATTTTCCAACAGGACTTGGCACCTGCACACAGTGCCAAAGCTACCAGTACCTGGTTTAAGGACCATGGTATCCCTGTTCTTAATTGGCCAGCAAACTCGCCTGACCTTAACCCCATAGAAAATCTATGGGGTATTGTGAAGAGGAAGATGCGATATGACAGACCCAACAATGCAGAAGAGCTGAAGGCCACTATCAGAGCAACTTGGGCTCTCATAACACCTGAGCAGTAACACAGACTGATCGAGTCCATGCCACGCCACATTGCTGCAGTAATTCAGGCAAAAGGAGCCCCAACTAAGTATTGAGTGTGCTGTACATGCTCATACTTTTCATGTTCATACTTTTCAGTTGGCCAAGATTTCTAAAAATCCTTTCTTTGTATTGGTCTTAAGTAATATTCTAATTTTCTGAGATACTGAATTTGGGATTTTCCTTAGTTGTCAGTTATAATCATCAAAATTAAAAGAAATAAACATTTGAAATATATCAGTCTGTGTGTAATGAATGAATATAATATACAAGTTTCACTTTTTGAATGGAATTAGTGAAATAAATCAACTTTTTGATGATATTCTAATTATATGACCAGCACCTGTATATATATATATTTAATAATAGTAAAAATAATAGTAAGACAGTAATTATCATTATTATTATGAATTCAAAGTTATTTGCTTCAATGTGATATTGTTTAGAGAATAAATCCGTAAAGTATCTGGGGGGAAAAAAGCATTTAGTGAGTTTGCCAAAAGCATAAAATCATCCAGCTGTGATGAGAGAAGAGATTTTGTGGTCACATGAGACGGAGATAGAGCTTAAGCCAAAACGCAAAGCAGTCTATGAAAATAATAATGTGAAAAATAATTAAATAATACATTTAAAATAATAAATTAGGGGTTTAAACATGCTTTAAGTTCAGTTTAAATGGTAAATGTGGTGTTAGTAACACTATTGTCATTGGTTCAATTGCTAGGGAATGCAGTGCATGCATTGAAAAAAATTTAGCACTTGAATGCAACATAAGTCACTTCGGATAAAAGCGTCTGCCAAATGCATAAATTACACATCCTACATTCACTTCCTGGTTGCTTACATAAAGAGACTGTATGTTGGCCCGGGAGAGTCTGTGACTGGATCATTATTGCAGTGATTATTATGTTTCTGGCATGTTATATGTTTGGCAACGTTTCTTCACTGTTTTTTTTTTACTGATCATACTATGTGTGAATTTGACAAACAGCACAGTGAATGCAGATCTTCCTCTCCTTCTCTACCTCTTCCGTCTTCTTGCCCTCTTTTCCCAGTGCGTAGTGTTGGGAGTCCTCCAGGAAGCGCACAGGGATGTTGTAAACGATCTGACGGTAGAGCACGACCAGCGTGTAGGGCTGACGGTCATTCTGAGACTTACTGAACCGGACCAGAAACGTGCCGTCCTGTGTGATGACAAGGAAAGAGACACAACCATGACAACTCTTCAAAACTGGTGAGAAATGGCTCCAGATGTTAAAACTAAAAACACCAAAACTCTTTAAGCACACATTAAAAATTAAAAATTAAAAATCATTTTAAATGTCTTAATTTACGACAAATGTTTAACAATATTTTGTTAGGGTTTAGGTTAGTAGCTTAATTTCAGAATATGATATACAGGTCCTTCTCAAAAAATTAGCATATTGTGATAAAAGTTCATTATTTTCCATAATGTAATGATAAAACGTAAACTTTCATATATTTTAGATTCATTTCACACCAACTGAAATATTTCAGGTCTTTTATTGTTTTAATACTGATGATTTTGGCATACAGCTCATGAAAACCCAAAATTCCTATCTCAAAAAATTAGCATATCATGAAAAGGTTCTCTAAACGAGCTATTAACCTAATCATCTGAATCAACTAATTAACTCTAAACACCTGCAAAAGATTCCTGAGGCTTTTAAAAAC
>RJVU01069905.1:863758-906565 GCA_003731715.1 Anabarilius grahami
AATGAATCTAAAATATATGAAAGTTTAATTTTTATCATTACATTATGGAAAATAATGAACTTTATCACAATATGCTAATTTTTTGAGAAGGACCTGTATGGCGCAGTCATTTCAAAGTGCCACACTTCCTGCTGCCAACAGGTGGCGCTTTGACTATAACTAAATATTGGCATGTAGATGTCTTCAGGCCAGGACTATTATCAAACATGAAGTTTGGAGCAGATCGGACATTGTATGCCTGAGTTACAACAACTTCCTATTTCGTGGCGTTAATCGCAAACATTAGCACTTATCCAAGTGTTGCATGATTTAACATGTTTCTAGTATGTTTGGTACTTCGTGGCATACTGAAATGTGTTTCTGGGAGTGAATTACAGTGTAAAGCATGCCATTTCATGTTGCCAGCAGGTGGCGCTATGACTAACTGAATATTGGCATATAGATGTCTTTAGGCCAGGACTCTTATCACACATGTGAAGTTTGGAGCAGATCGGACACTGTATGTCTGAGTTACAACAGCTTCATCGTTCATGGCGAAACATCGAACTTTGTCAGGCCGCCACGGACACGCCCTTCAATGAAACTCAAGATCTTTGCAATTTAACATCACTAAGGCCTTAAGATTAGACAGACCAAATATGATGTTGATCTGATTAAAGCTATAGGAGGAGTTCGTTAAAGTACAACATCTGGGAATGGCAAAAACTGCACAAATTTTGCAAAGAAAATTCAACATATCTGACTTCCTGTTGGTTTTCAGATTTCACTCCAAGAAACTTTTTTGTAGGCATTGGGCTGTTAGATGTGTGTACTGAATTTCATACTTGTGCGTGAAACGTAGGGTCAGGGGCACTTCGTTGAAATTGTGTAGGTGGTGCCATCGGGCCATTTTGCCACACCTAATTCTGAAACCCATATCAGATGTAAATTTTCACCACTTCTGATGCATCTGCAAAGTTTCGTGAGCTTGAGAGCATGTTTAGGCCCTCAAAATGTGATTCCCTTTTCATGGCGAAACATCAGACTTTGTCAGTCGCCACAGACACGCCCTTCAACGAAAAGTCAAGATCTTTGCTATTTAAAATCGTGAAGGCCTGTGCTTCTGGTTAAATCTCTATGAGGAGTTAATCACACTGTAAAGCATGTCATTTCCTGTTGCCTGCAGGTGGCGCTATGACTATAACTGAATATCGCCAGGTAGATGTCTTCAGGTCAGGACTCTAATAAAACATGTGAAGTTTCGGACAGAACGGACATTGTATGCCCGAGTTACAACAACTTCCTGTTTCACAGCGAAACATCGAATTTTGTCAGGCCGCCACGGACACGCCCTTCAGCGAAAACTCAAGATCTTTGCAATTTAACGTCTCAAAGGCCTTTAGATTAGACTGACCAAATATGATGTTGATATGATTAAAGCTCTAGGAGGAGTTCGTTAAAGTACAACGTCTGGAAATGGCAAAAATTGCAAAAATTTTGNTTGCAAAGAAAATTCAACATATCTGACTTCCTGTTGGTTTTCAGATTTCACTCCAAGAAACTTTTTTGTAGGCATTGGGCTGTTAGATGTGTGTACTGCATTTCATGCCTGTACGTGAAACATAGGGTCAGGGGCACTTCGTTGAAATTGTGTAGGTGGTGCTATCGGGCCATTTTGCCACACCTATTTCTGAAACCCATATCAGATGTAAATTTTCACCACTTCTGATGCATCTGCAAAGTTTCGTGAGTTTGAGAGCATGTTTAGGCCCTCAAAATGTGATTCCCTTTTCATGGCGAAACATCAGACTTTGTCAGTCGCCACAGACACGCCCTTCAACGAAAAGTCAAGATCTTTGCTATTTAAAATCGTGAAGGCCTTAAGATTAGACTGACCATATATGATGTGCTTCTGGTTAAATCTCTATGAGGAGTTAATCACACTGTAAAGCATGTCATTTCCTGTTGCCTGCAGGTGGCGCTATGACTATAACTGAATATTGCCAGGTAGATGTCTTCAGGTCAGGACTTTCGGACAGAACGGACATTGTATGCCCGAGTTACAACAACTTCCTGTTTCACGGCGAAACATCGAATTTTGTCAGGCCGCCACGGACACGCCCTTCAGCGAAAACTCAAGATCTTTGCAATTTAACGTCTCAAAGGCCTTTAGATTAGACTGACCAAATATGATGTTGATATGATTAAAGCTCTAGGAGGAGTTCGTTAAAGTACAACGTCTGGAAATGGCAAAAATTGCACAAATTTTGCAAAGTTGATTCAAAATATCTGACTTCCTGTTGGTTTTCAGATTGTGCTCCAAGAGACTTTTTTGTAGGTATTGGGCTGTTAAATGTGTGTTCTGAATTTCATACTTGTAGGGTCAGGGGCACTTCGTTGAAATTTTGTAGGTGGTGCTATCGAGCCAATTTGCCACACCTAATTCTGAAATCCAAAAGCGTCAAGCCTTTCAAGAGAGTTTGATGACATGAGACTGAACTTCACAAGAGACGGTCTGTGTCTGTGCAGCGCGACACCTGTGAACGTCTCTAAACCTGGTGATCATCAGTTCCCAAGCTCAACCTGCTGATGGCAGTGTGAACACACTGAATGACCTCATGATCTAACAACATTCACTCACGCAAATGGACCATGAATTGGCCTGGTTTGCACTGCATCAGTAAAAAGAATTTGATAAAAACAGATAAAAAATATCACATTTCTGTTTCCTTCATGCTTTTGGTAGTTATCTGTCTGAAATCAGTGTGTGTTGGCAGGAGGCTGGACGGACACATGATGGGTGAAGAGGAAACAATCCAGGGCAGAAAATAAGAAGACGAAGAAGATGCAGATCAGAAACTCACTGGCAGACGTCTGACACACACTGATCCTGATGGCTCCCGCTGTGATTCTCATCGGTTGTCTGCTGGCCACAATGAGCTGCTCAACAACAGGTAACGATCAGCTGCACTGTATATGTGTCAGATTTTGATAAAGTTTTCATTACATAATTAGATCCACCTCTGATTTCATTCATTTTAATCACTTTCAAAGATTTTGAGAAGCACCATCAGGAATGATTCAGAAACAGATGGAATAATTAAACTGCGCTTTTAAACAAAACAAGAACAAACTGTAAACGCTTCCAATTCGCTGATTGTTGATATTAAAGATATGCCTTTTTTATTCCACAGCTCAAAGTACCACTCCACCTACCACAGATCAAGCTAAAACTACAGCAGTACTAACCACAGATACAACTACCACATCAATTACCTCTTTACCTGCCACAACACCACCAGCTTCTACCACATCTACAACACCACCTGCACCAGCATCGACTATGACTACAACACCACTTACCCCGGCAATATCGACAACTACAACGCCAACTTCACCAGCTTCGACTACAACTACAGCTACAACACCACTTACACCGGCAATATCGACAACTACAACGCCAACTTCACCAGCTTCGACTACAACTACAGCTACAACACCACTTACACCGGCAATAACGACAACTACAACGCCACTTTCAACACCACCGACTACAACTACAACATCACTTACACCGGCATCACCACTAACGACAATTCCAGAGCCATCTACACCACCGACTACCACGGCTGCAATTCCTGTCAATCCACCAACATGTGAGGCAAAAACTTTTTTTTTCCCTCACTTTATTTAAATTGTCCATATTAACTAAATATAACATACAATTACAAAACATGTACATATACTTATATAACCTCCATATATACAGTTGCAAGAAAAAGTATGTGAACCACTTGCAGAATCTGTTAAATTGTGCAAAATTTTAACAAAATAAGAGAGATCATACAAAATGCATGTTTTTTTTTATTTAGTACTGTCCTGAGTAAGATATTTTACATAAAAGATGTTTACATATAATCCATAAGACAAAAAAATAGCTGAATTTATTAAAATGACCCAGTTCAAAAGTTTTTGAACCATTGATTCTCAATACGGTGTGTGGTTACCTGATGATCCACGACTGTTTTTGTGTTTTGTGATGTTGTTCATGAGTCTCTTGTTTATTCTGAGCAGTTAAACTGAACTCTGTTCTTCAGAAAAAATCTCCAGGTCCCAAAAAAAGTCTTTAGTTTTCCAGCATCTTTTGCATATTTGAACCCTTTCCAGCAGTGACTGAATGATTTTGAGATCCGTCTTTTCACACTGAGGACAACTGAGAGACTCAAACACAACTATTAAAAAAGGTTCAAACATTCACTGATGCTCCAGAAGGAAACATGATGAGTTAAGAGTCGGGGGGTGAAAACTTTTAAACAGGATGAAGATGTCCAAATTTTTCTTATTTCGCTTGAATATCATTTTTTTTTTCATTTAGTACTGCCATTCGGAAGCAACAGAAGATACTTGCATGTTTCCCAGAAGACAAATTAAATACAATTTACCTTGATCTTCAAATTCCAAATGTATCCATCATGTTTTTTTCTGGAGCATCAGTGAATGTTTGAACCTTTTTTAATAGTTGTGTTTGAGTCCCTCAGTTGTCCTCAGTGTGAAAAGACGGATCTCAAAATCATTCAGTCACTGCTGGAAAGGGTTCAAATATGCAAAAAAATGCTGGAAAACTGCAGATTGCATGAGCTGGAGGATTTTTCTGAACAACAGAGCTCAGTTTAACTGCTCAGAACAAACAAGAGACTCATGAACAACCATCACAAAACACAAAAACAGTCATAGATCATCAGGTAACCACACACAGTATTGAGAATCAAGGGTTCACATACTTATGAATGGGGTTATTTGAATAAATTCAGCTATTTTGTAAACATCTTTTATGTAAAATATCTTACTCAGGACAGTACTAAATAAAAAATAACATGCATTTTGTATTATCTCCCTTATTTTGTTACAATTATTAAAATTTTCACAGATTCTGCAAGTGGTTCACATACTTTTTCTTGCAACTGTATTTTGTTAATAAAAGGATCCACACAACAAATAACAAAATAATAAAATTAATACTAGAAACAAACATATCAACAATAATAATAATAATAATAACATGATAGTAAGACAAGCAAATAGTAAAAAAACACACAAAAAAAACTAAAAATAATAAAAAAAAAAAAATTATTTACAAAATAAAATCACAGGTACAAAAAGGTGCTAAACATACTAAGCACAGCCGACATATCCCTAAAGTAGGGTACCAGTCTATATACTGGGGGAGGAATATAATTACTACCAGAGGAGATGTATGGTCAGGTGAATGAGGGCCTTTCATTTTCCTACATATCCTAGGAAAGGTCCCCAAATTCTATTGAAATTATCAGAGGATCCCTTCATTGTGTGTCTGATTTTTTCTATTTTAATAAAATGGAAAATAACTTTAATCAAGTGAGGCAAAAACTTGATTATTTAAATGTTAAATTGCTATAGTAACTGACTTCTGTACATCACATTTCTGTCCTTTAAGAATATGATTAAACATGCAATTTAACTCCACATAGTGTAAAACATCCATACACATTCACAGAAATATTTCCTTGTCCCTGTTGTGTACAAACCTGCTGCTCCATTCCACCTTTTTGCTCTCTAACTTTAGTGACCACACTGACTAGTAACCCCAGTAATGTGACCTCCATCCCTGTAACCACATGGCCTGGAGTGACCAATCCAAAAACCACTATACAAGGACAACTCAGGCTGTGTTTCTTGTCTGTGATGGCATATGTTATTACATTAACTGATGTGTTTGATGTTTCTGTCATAGATGGAAGTTGTGGGAATCCAGATCTGTGCTGCTCTGGGAGGAATGACGGCTGTCACCGCTTGAACTGTTATTGTGATGTTGCTTGTCTGAGATTACGCGACTGCTGCCCTGATTTCACACCCACCTGCCTCACGGGTATTCAGAAATATTCATATTGAAAATCTAATTAATTTGTGCTGAAATGGATCACTGGCTGCATGTCAACAGCCTCATTTAAGACAGCTCAAGTTCAGTAATCAGATTGTGTTGATTGTTCTAGTGTGTAATACAAGAGTAAAGCACTTCACTGTGATTAAGAGTAATTAAGTACTGTACATACAGTATACTGTACATTTTGATTGAAGAAATTTTAATAAATCTGCACCTCTTTCCTCTTTTTTATAGTCAATAACAGAACCACTTTGCCAATAACAGGTATGTTGTGTATTTCTTTAAATTATTCTGTATCACGTTCACACAGAATGCACTTTTGCTTTTAATAACATGAGATGCTGCACATATTCAGCTGCAGCGCTGATGAACGAAAAAGGAAGAGCCGAGACATTGTGCTAAAAAGCAGAAAGATTTTACTGACATTCATCACCATTAACTAACTTCATCCACACTATTTGTTTCATTTGAGCGGAGTTAAAATGCTATATTTTTAATAGCTCAATTCTCCAAATGCATCCACATAATGCATTCACCGAGAGTTTGATTGATCATTGATCTAAACAATCATAATGCAGAATCCGCCATTTTGTCCAACAAAGCAGTCAGGAGATTTTTTTGATTTTTTTATTATTAAATCATTTTAAATAACAAACAGGCATTAACATATTATCAATGATAGACATTATCAATAAGACCTATCAGCATACTGTAAACAAGATAATAATAACATAAACAAAACAACAAACAAGCAAATTATAACAGAGTAAATTAGATTTCAGGGGGGGTTAATCCATATATATTGCCAGTAATTTAGAGAGCTTTAAGGCACTTCTCATTTTTAGTTGTTTTTAAGGATTTAAATAAAATTTTAAAGTCATTTTTAAATGCCTCAATACATGGAGAAACTTTAACAAATCTATATTTGTGTAGGTAAAATTTGGCTACAATCAACACATTATTACACAAAAATTCAATGTGTACCAAAAAGACACCAAATTTAACAATATGATAGTCAAAGGCAGGTATTAAATTTGTCTCCAACCACTCATACAATATGTCCCAAAAGGACTTAACAATCGTACAATCATAAAAAAAAGATGTTCCTGAGATTCAATATCTTTTTGACAAAATGTACACATATTGCAATCCAAATTAAACCTTATTCTTAGAAATTCGTTACATGGATAAATGTCGTTAATTGTTTTGAAATGTACTTCTTTCATTTTAGGTAACAAAGGAAATGACAAGTATCTGGTTCTAACTTTGATAGTGTCAACTTTGGAAAACCTTGGAGATAGATTTTTTCTTTTAACAGGAAGAGGAAAATATTATTTTGTAATAAGTGATCTCAAAAGCAGTCAAGAGTTAGAAGATTAACCTCTGTGGAGTTGAACTTGAAAAATGGTGTGTACTGACGTCTTTCCGCGTTTGAAACAACATTCCTTCTGATGTTCATTCATGTCTATTTGATGCTTTAAATGAACTAGTAGGAAGAGATGATCGGTTCACGAGCCGCTTGAGCTGAGGCGCTACAGCAATCTGTCACGACACATTAAAGAGCCACAAAACAGTTTTTACTGTTCAAATTTCTTAAAAAAATTACACAGTTTGAAAGCTGGGACTTTGTTTAATATCATAAGTAACCTGCTCTGTCTTGTCTGTCGACATGTTGTCAGTGTCCTCTTTGCTCCGCGATGTATTTTTCACTCAAGCGCCATGGCTTGTCGGACAAAGCAAAAGTAACTAAGGGGGGCGGGTCTTTGCGAAGGGTCAATTGTCATGAAACTGCTCCAAAATTGAGGATAATCCACAATCATAATCCACAAAACAGGCAAACGTCAAAACGGTGAATGTGATTTCACCAAGTTCACTGGATCAGTATCTTTGTTGATCCTGGAACAACATTCCAATCAACCAGTCAGATTTGAGGGACAAGTTTACCATTTATGTCAAGTTTAGGCTTGCAACCAGGGTTAGGTGCTTCTACATCAGGTTTATTCACATATCTTTTCAATATGTTCTCCAACCAATACGAACATATAGGTCATTTGTCACTTCCCTGAAATACGACCCATAGGAGCGTTTACTAAAGTTGCACCCCTATCAACAACAGGACATTTTCATTTTAATGCATTTGCACTTTTATCTGCGTCATATTCCGGGTTTCGCATAGCTCAATTGGCAGAGCATTGCAATAACAATATGCAATCATGTGATCATGCGATCATGGGTTCGATCCCAGGGAACTCATGTGCTCATAAAGAGTATAAGCACTATAAATCACTAAGGTTAGGTTTAGGGATGGGGTGGGTGTAGTCGTTAATAAAAAAAATTAGTTTTGCTAAATGGAAATAGGAGAAATGGTGTAAAAAGTCCACACATTGCATTTAAATGAACACGCATTTTGATTGGTAATGACAGTCATACGTCATTTCATGACGACAGACGTAACACGACACTGTCATTATTTTTACGCCAGCTAGAGTGCGCATGACTTTAAAACGTAAATATAGGTCTTAATAAGGTGCTTGAAAAACGACCTATAGGGTCGTTATGGGTAGGATTAGGTTTAGGGGTAGGAACAGGGTTAAGACAAAATTTTTGGATAGGAATGTTGTTCCAGGATCAACAAAACATTTTGATCCAGGAACATGTCTTACTTGACAAAATCACGGTGACCGGTCAAAACACAGGCAAACAGTCCAAAAAATAACAGAGTCCAGGGCAGAGGCAGAACAGAGAAATCCAGGGGAACAGGCAGAGAATCCAAAAAAACAAGAGACACAAAACCAGGGAGAATGCTCAGAAATGTAGTACAGACACATACAAGACTTAGCAATGACTAACTGAACTGACCAGGCTTTTAGGGTGAGCTAATGAGACACAGCTGAAAAGGAGTTTGATCCTTTATAATAAGGATGTTATCGACTGTACTGTCGTCTTCACTGCTCCTGTAGGAACATGTTCAGAGCCGACTCTGTGCTGCAGTGGCTTAAACTACAACTGTTTCAGAGGCTGTTTTTGTGACGAGGCCTGTCAACAGCTCAATGACTGCTGCCCCGACATCAACAACACATGCAGTAAGAACTCACATACACAGAGATGTTTACACTTTGTTTAATGGTCTAATTTCAATCAGAAGCTCTCTTTGAGCTGAAGTATGTTGAGATTGAGAGGATTGTGTTTTAGTTAGTATGCTCCTGATTTGATGGTTGATGTTTTATGCACTGCAGTCAGTGCCACTGTAATCAATTGTATTTATTGCAAGATGAATTCTGAATCTTCTCAGATTCAACAACCTTCATGACATCTGTCACCTTCTCTATAATTTACCACAACTACAGACCCTCCAGTAAACTTTACTACAGCCCCTCCATTCATCTCCACTGCAGACCCTACATTTGACTCCACTTCAGCCCCTCCATTCATCTCCACTGCAGACCCTACATTCGACTCCACTTCAGATCCTACATTCGACTCCACTGTAGACCCTACATTCGACTCCACTTCAGACCCTACATTCGACTCCACTTCAGATCCTCCATTCGACTCCACTGCAGCTCCACCCCAAGGTAATTCTTCTGTGTGTTTGTGTGTATGAACGTTTAGGTCTAGTTTTACCATCACTGTTGCAACCGAAGGACAGTGAAACCTGAAATCACTAATATGTGTTTTGGAATTTGGTCACATTTCTGTCCTTTAAGTATGATGCAATTTAATTCCACTAGTGTAAAATATACATATATTGTACATTTACAGTAATATTTTCTTGTCCTTGTTGTTCAAACCCAACTTGCTTAGACAGAGATCTGTGGCTCCATACTAACTTCTTGCTTTCTAACTTTAGTTACCACAGTGACTAGTAGTGCAACAACAATCCCTGTAACCACACGGCCTGGAGTGACCAATGCAACAACAACAACAACAACAACAACCAGTCAAACTCCTCTCAGTGAGTGTTTCTTTCATGTGTGTACAATAATTCACAGTCAGTGTCACATGATCTTTCAGAAATCATTCTAATATGCTGATTTGCTGCTCAAGAAACATTTCTGATTATTATCAATGTTGCAAACAGTTGTGCTGCTTCATATTTTGGTGGAAGTCATGATACATACATTTTTTTCAGAATTCTTTGATGAACATTACAGTTCATTTAGCCTATAAGACGCGCTCCAGTTCACGTGCAAGTGATCGCGCCGGCGCCATGAATATATTGTCATGATTATATTTTCTGCTATATTTGCTTCTTATTTATTAAATCCAGGCAATTGGTTGATGAAACAGATTAAAATTCAGATACAATTTAACCAAACGAAATTCACTTTAAAGAAAGGCTTTCTACTAAACAAAACTTAAAGAAGTGGTCAAAATCCTGTCTGACCCACTCCATGTCTCCCTATATATTGTGCATCTTATGATGTATCCTTCTATCTTACTCATGTTGTTCACTTTTCATAATCAAATAGATTAAATTAAAAAAATTAAAAATAACATTATAATAGGCATATATATACATATAGTATGTAGTACAGTACAGAGAAATTTCATGTTGTGATCAAGAGCGGATCATGAGTCACGAGCAAGCATCATTTATTTTTAGACTTATTGGTTGGCCAGTTGTGGTCTGTGCAATAAATATTAAAAGTTCTAAACCATCTATTTTGTTTTATTGTTCCACTAGGCCTATAGTAATGATAATATTTACAATAATATATTGAATTTGATAGGTGTCTCTCACATTGTCCCACAGCAACATTAAAATAGTGTAGATTAGTGTACAATGTTTTATAATAATTTTTTTTTCTCAATTTCCTTCATTTAACATTTAATATTGGGGGCATCCAAGTTATTTGACTTTTATTTTTTTTTATTAAAAAGTAACGCAATAGTTACTTTCCTAGTACTTGCAATAGTTACTCAGTTACTATTTGTGACTAGTAACTATAACTAATAAATTTTTTGCACTGCACATGAATTATAGTGATGAATTATATAGATGATATAATGAATTGTATTGATGTTTCTGTTATAGATGGAAGTTGTGGGAATCCAGATCTGTGCTGCTCTGGATTGAATAACTCGTGTCACCGCTTGAACTGTTATTGTGATGTTGCTTGTCTGAGATTACATGACTGCTGCCCTGATTTCAAACACACCTGCCTCTCAGGTATTCAGAAACATTTATACTGAAAATCTGATTCATCTGCTGAAATGAAGCAACAGCCACTTGCACTAGTCGCAGTTATCAGATTGTGTTCTGCTCTGTACTAAATTATTAATGTACTTTGATTAAGGTGCTCCTCCAGAACACAAAACAAAAATACTGCAAAAAAACAAACAAACATTTCATTAACTAAATCTTATCTCTTTATTCTCTTATCTCCAATTTTATAGTGAATAACAGCTCCAACGGCACTAAACCAAACAACACTTTGCCACTGACAGGTATATTTCCTACTTATTTATTTCCTATCATTAATCTTTATCATGTGACTCTGTATAATTATTCTGAATTCTCTAGATCTTTAAATCTAGAGAAAATCTAGATCTTTGCTTCGGGTGCATCTTAATCAGCTCCCTAGTTCATGAATCAGTATATCATGTACATGAATTCGGGCACTGGTAAGGACCCTGACTCACTCCACATTGAGACACTGATGACTCTATTTCCAGCGACATGATAACATCCTCATTGTACAACATCACTACTGGTATTTATGAACAACAGCAGAACTGATATTTTTCTGACATTATTGTTTAAATGTTATTTAAATTGTAGTATGATAAATACTTTGATTGTTATATCCTACAGTATCTCACAGAAGTGAGTACACCCCTCACATTTTTGTAAATATTTTATTATATCTATTCATGTGACAACACTGAAGAAATGACACTTTGCTACAATGTAAAGTAGTGAGTGTACAGCTTGTATAACAGTGTCAATTTGCTGTCCCCTCAAAATAACTCAACACACAGCCATTAATGTCTAAACCGCTGGCCATAAAAGTGAGTACACCACTAAGTGAAAATGTCCAAATTGGGCCCAATTAGCCATTTTCTCTCCCCGGTGTCATGTGACTCGTTAGTGTTACGAGGTCTCAGGTGTGAATGGGGAGCAGGTGTGTTAAATTTGGTGTTATCGCTCTCACTCTCTCATACTGGTCACTGGAAGTTCAACATGGCACCTCATGGCAAAGAACTCTCTGAGGATCTGAAAAAAAGAATTGTTGCTCTACATAAAGATGGCGTAAGCTATAAGAAGATTGCCAGGACCCTGAAACTGAGCTGCAGCACAGTGGCCAAGACCATACAGCGGTTTAACAGGACAGGTTTTAAGGGGTGGGGGGTCAGCCTGCCAGTGGTCAGACCAAACGCCGTACACTGCATCAAATTGGTCTGCATGGCTGTCGTCCCAGAAGGAAGCCTCTTCTAAAGATGATGCACGAGAAAGCCCGCAAACAGTTTGCTGAAGACAAGCAGACTGAGGACATGGATTACTGGAATTGTCCTGTGGTCTGATGAGACCAAGATAAACTTATTTGGTTCAGATGGTGTCAAGCGTGTGTGGCGGCAACCAGGTGAGGAGTACAAAGACAAGTGTGTCTTGCCTACAGTGAAGCATGGTGGTGGGAGTGTCATGGTCTGGGGCTGCATGAGTGCTGTCGGCACTGGGGAGCTACAGTTCGTTGAGGGAACCATAAATGCCAACATGTACTGTGACATACTGAAGCAGAGCATGATCCCCTCCCTTCAGAGACTGGGCCGCAGGGCAGTATTCCAACATGATAACAACCCCAAACACACCTCCAAGACGACCAATGGACTGGCCAAGCATGTCTCCAGACCTAAACCCTATTGAGCATCTGTGGGGCATCCTCAAACGGAAGGTGGAGGAGCGCAAGGTCTCTAACATCCACCAGCTCCGTGATGTTGTCATGGAGGAGTGGAAGAGGACTCCAGTGGCAAGCTCTGGTGAACTCCATGCAAGAGGGTTAAGGCAGTGCTGGAAAATAATGGTGGCTACACAAAATATTGACACTTTGAGTCCAATTTGGACATTTTCACTTAGGGGTGTACTCACTTTTGTGGCCAGCGGTTTAGACATTAATGGCTGTGTGTTGAGTTATTTTGAGGGGACAGCAAATTTACACTGTTATACAAGCTGTACACTCACTACTTTACATTGTAGCAAAGTGTCATTTCTTCAGTGTTGTCACATGAAAAGATATAATAAAATATTTACAAAAATGTGAGGGGTGTACTCACTTCTTTGAGATACTGCATATACGTGCAACATATTGCCTGTAAATTATTGATAAATGTTTGCTAGATTGTTCACTACCTGTCTAGTAATGTATGTTTATGCTGAAACATATTTAAATAATTGTTTGTTTCTCGTGCAATTTATGTTTTGCACTTAAGAATTTCTGTTAAGGGAACATAGTGAGAATTGATGCCTTCTGGTTTTCACGGTGCATTGTTGGACTTTTTAGGGAACAAAAGTTTCAGTGATCTGGAATGATTTTTCGAATGAGAGAGCCTTTAAAATGGCCAATTCCCTGATCAGTGCCCTGACTACTGAACTAGAGAGCTGATTGAGATGCATCCTAACTGTATTGAGGATGGATTCAGCATCTAACATGTCATCTTCACTGCTCCTGTAGGAAAGTGTTCACATCCGAGTCTGTGCTGCAGTGGTGTAAACTATGACTGTTTCAGAGGCTGTTTTTGTGACGAGGCCTGTCAACAGCTCAATGACTGCTGCCCCGACCTCAACAGCACATGCAGTAAGAACTCACATACACAGATATAGAGATGTTTACACTTTGTTTAAAGAGCTAAATTGACATGACTGTGTGTTTTAGTTTGTATTCTGTTTCTGATTTGATCGATGTTTTATGCACCGCATTCAGTGTCACTGTAATCAGTATTGTATTAATT
Source organism: Anabarilius grahami (assembly GCA_003731715.1). Lineage (NCBI taxonomy): Eukaryota > Metazoa > Chordata > Actinopteri > Cypriniformes > Xenocyprididae > Anabarilius > Anabarilius grahami. The sequence continues at coordinate 877,608 of RJVU01069905.1, forward strand.
ACAAGATGAATCCTGAATCATCTCAGATACAACAATGTTCATGACATCTGTCTCTTTCTCAGTAGTTTTCAATCCTACAACTACAGCCCCTCCAGTAAACTTTACTACAGCCCCTCCATTCACATCCACTGCAAACCCTCCAGTGATCTCAACTGCAGCTCCAACCCTAGGTAATTCATCTGTGTGTGTGTGTTTGTGTGTGTATGAACATGTCGGTCAAGTTTTACTATCACTGTTGCAGCCAAAGCAGTGAAAGCTAAAATCACTAATGTGTGTTTCGCAGATGTTCTCACATTACTCACTAATCTGGAGGTGGAGGTTTTGGCAGAGGAGTCGTCCACTGAAGAAGAGCGTCAGGCTGCACTGCGTCAGGTGAGAGGAGCGATTCTGACTGTTTGACTGCGTCCAGTTCACATACTTACACTACAATGTATTTAAGTGTGCTGGTGAAGGGAAAGAATTTCAAACCTGAAAATTTAAAATTGTTGTTTTTCTGAACCATAAAGTACATCAGTTAATGTATTTTACATTGTATATCGCAGTTGTCGAGGGATGTATGTGTCAATGTAACATCCAAACAAACTATATGAAATATATTTAAATATCAGAATTCTTATATTGCATACTATAAATAATGTAGAGTATTTGGATGCAGTTCCATTGTGCTCTTCTTCTTCTGCACCTGCTGTTTTCTCATTTCCTGTCGTTTTGTTTCTCAGGTTGGCGCTTTGCTGGAGAGTTACTTAAGAGAGAATAATACTGACATCTACTCTTTTGAGGTCACGAGAATTCAGCCGGTATCACCATGTGATTGAGTCAGAAATCAGTCGAGAGGAATTAACAGACATGAATAAATCCTCATCGCTGCTGGACTTTTACTACCGTATCTTAATATGAGATTATTTATGGTGACGGTTCAACTAAAACATTGCTTTTTCCAACACAACTTATCCATTTATATGCTTTAATCTTAAACATACAAGCACTGTACATGTGTGAATCAAACTATGGAAAGAATGTGTAAAAAAACATCAGATTGATTACCTGCTTTCTCGTAATTCCTTGTTCCGCCTTCATTTGCATGGAGGGGAATCTGCTACTGCTGTTTTAACACTGTTTTTATCTAGTTTTTGAGATTCCTGAATGATTATCACACATGCAAATAAACACCTGATGAGGTAAAACTTGAATCATGTGATCATCCAGAGCTTCTGTGAGTTTTCCTGGGAAATTCTGTTTCAATCAATGAAGCAGCACTGAGCAAAAACAAACGTCTCTCTGACCCAGCAGATGTTTAGTGTTAAAAATGGGTAAATCAGTTATGATCTAACGTCAATACAAGTGGTGCAAAGTACCAAAGTGACATCACTTGTATATCTTCTCTATTAAAAAGCAATTTAATGTGTCTCGATGAAAATCTGGATGCAGGTAAGTCAATAAAAAGAACAGGAAAGAAAGTCTTGCACACGTGACAGCCTCGCAATCTTTCGGCAAAGCCCTATGTGTGGTATTTTAACAGCGTCACGAAAGAATCCAGTAAATCAGGATGTCGGTACACTACCTTTGATTCATCTGTCTCTGACATCAGTGTAAGTTGGCAGGAGTCTGGACAGACGGAGGAAGCACACCGATAACATCACTGGCAGACGTCTGACACACACTGATCCTGATGGCTCCCGCTGTGATTCTCATCAGCTGTCTGCTGGCCACAATGAGCTGCTCAACCACAGGTAATATTCACATCAGCTGAGCTGTATGTGTGTTTTGAGAAGCATTTAAATGAAACAAAAACAAACTGTAAATGCTTCAGATTCCCCAATTATTAATGTTAAACAATTTTTTGCATTCCACAGCTCAAAGTACCATTCCACCTACCACAGATCAAGCTAATACTGCAGTGGAACTAACCACAGATACTACTACAACTACCACACCAATTACCTCTTTACCTGCCACAACACCACCAGCTTCTACCACATCTACAACACCACCTGCACCAGCATCGACTACGACTACAACACCACTTACACCGGCAATATCGACAACTACAACGCCAACTTCACCAGCATCGACTACAACTACAGCTACAACACCACCTGCACCAGCATCGACTACGACTACAACACCACTTACAACGGCAATATCGACAACTACAACGCCAACTTCACCAGCATCGACTACAACTACAACACCACTTACACCGGCAATATCGACAACTACAACGCCACCTTCAACACCACCGACTACAACTACAACACCACTTACACCGGCATCAACAACAATTGAAACTGACACGGCTACAGTCCGTCCACCGACATGTGAGGCAAAATCCTGAAAATTTAAACGTCATATTGCTATAGTAACTGACTTCTGTTATATTGTACATCACATTTCTGTCCTTTAAGAATATGATTAAACATGCAATTTAACTCAACTAGTGTAAAACATCCATAACATTCACAGAAATATTTCCTTGACCTTGTTGTGTACAAACCATGTCTTAGACGGAGCTCTGCGGCTCCATTCCACCTCTTTGCTCTCTAACTTTAGTGACCAGTAACCCCAGTAATGTGGGCTCCATCCCGGTAACCACACGGCCTGGAGTGACCAATGCAACAACAACTACTACAACGACAACTCAGGCTCCCGTTTGTGAGTATTTCTTGTGTGTGATTAATTCACTATGGCTTATATTATTACATTAACTGATGTGTTTGATGTTTCTGTTATAGATGGAAGTTGTGGGAATCCAGATCTGTGCTGCTCTGGATTGAATAACTCCTGTAACCGCTTGAACTGTTATTGTGATGTTGCTTGTCTGAGATTACGCGACTGCTGCCCTGATTTCACACCCACCTGCCTCACGGGTATTCAGAAATATTCATACTGGAAATCTGATTAATCTGTGCTGGAATGAATCACTGGCTGCATGTCAACAGCCTCATATAGTTTAGTAATCAGATTGTGTTGATTGTTCTAGGGTGTAATTCAAGAGTAAAGCACTTCACTGTGATTAAGAGTAATTAAGTACTGTACATTTACTGTACATTTTGATTTAAGGTATCTTAATAAATATGCACCTCTTTCCCTTTTATAGTCAATAACAGCACCAACAGTACAAAACCAAACAACACTTTGCCATTAACAGGTATGTTTCATATTTCTTTAAATTATTCTGTATCATGTTAGAGGCAATTCACACAAAATGTGCTTTTTCTTTTAAAAAATGTGAGACACAGCACAATTATATTCATTTGCAGTGCTGATGAACGGAAGAGAAGGTGGATCTAAATTCTCCGAACATCCACATATGAAATATTTGACCATATCCTGAATTAAGAAATCATTAAAATGCAGTCTAAGAGAATTGACTAGAAACTTGAATTTCGACTCCCAAGTTGCTAATTTGACAGACACAATGAATGCATCATTTATGAGCAACTATTGCAATGGTCAAAGATGCATATTTACATAAAAAACAATTAAAAAGCAGCACAGTGGAATAAAAAAAAAAAAAAATGCGTTCTGTGTGAAATGACTGTTGATAATTATTGTGAATCCTCTAAATCTTAAAGTCCCCCTGTTTTCAATAATTGCACCCCTTAAAACTCATCTTTGATCTTTTTTCATCTGGAAGAAGGAAAATGCCTTAAAATAGCTTGAATATAACTCTACACCCTTGCCTCATTTATTATACGTGGATTTATGAATACGCTAATTAGCCCCGCCTCCACTCAATCACACCAGCTCAGAGATCCACTCGGTCAACTTACCGAGGTAAACGCTGCACAATGGTATCGCTTTTTACAACGTCGGACACTTAACGGTAATTAATATAATTAGCTTTTTGCTTGACTATGATATCAAACAGCTAATAATGTGTTGCTAAAATTACACAAACCATGTTTCTGTTCTTCATCTCAGAGTCAGACAGCTGCCTTCTAACAATCAATGTCCTTACAAACGCTTTGAACAACTCAGAACGTCAGTGGAGAAAGGCATATAGTTCATCATAACATCGCAATATACATCATACACCCGCTATATTGCTAAATCTACTTGATTTTTCATGTCAACTCTCGAGACTCCCCTGCTTCAGAGCGGTCATGGTTAATGATATGTTAAAGCTCGCCGGCATGTTGACGTGATTGGTTACAAGGTAGTTTGTGATGTAAGAAACACCAGTGATTTCAAACCACGTTTTTGAAACTGTCTTTAGATCACTGCAATTTTAAAGAGAAAATACTCAGCAATGGTGTTGACGTATAAATTTGCACATGGTTTGTCTTAAAGCATATTAAAAACACCACATAGACATATAAACACAACATTAAAAACTTGATTTTCACCACAGGGGGACTTTAACATCTGAACTGAATGCCAAAAACCTCTCTGGCAACCAATAAAAATAATATGAGTTTGATCCTTTATTATAATGATGTTATCGACTGTACTGTCATCTTCACTGCTCCTGTAGGAAAGTGTTCAGAGCCGACTCTGTGCTGCAGTGGCTTAAACTACAACTGTTTCAGAGGCTGTTTTTGTGACGAGAACTGCAAACAGTTCAATGACTGCTGCCCCGACATCAACAGCACATGCAGTAAGAACTCACATACACAGAGATGTTTACACTTTGTTTAATGGTCTAATTTCAATCAGAAGCTCTCTTTGAGCTGAAGTGTGTTGAGATTGAGAGGATTTTGCGTTTTACTAAGTATTCTGTTCCTGATTTGCACTGCATTCAATGTCACTGTAATCAGTATTGTATTTATTGTTTAATGAATCCTCAATCCTCTCATACAACAACATTCATGACATCTGTCACTCTCTATAGTTTTCAATACCACAACTGCAGCCCCTCCATTCGGCCCCACTGCAGCCCCTCCATTCGGCCCCACTGCAGACCCTCCATTCGACTCCACTGCAGCCCCTCCATTCACGTCCACAGCAGCTCCACCAAAAAGTAATTCATATGTGTGTGTGTTTGTGTGTGTATGAATGTGTAGGTCTAGTTTTACTATCACTGTTGTAACTGAAAGTCAGTGAAACCTGAAATCACTTATAAGTGTTTTGGTATTTTGCAGATGTTCCTACAGTACTCACTGTTCTGGAAGCGAGGGTTTTGACCAAGTCGGCTTCCTCTGAAGAAGAGCGTCAGGCCGTAATGCGTCAGGTGAGAGAGAGATTCTGACTGTTTGACGGCATCCAGTTTACATACTTGAACTGGTATTATAATGCGTTTTGGTCGATCGGATCACAAGTGGACGACGCTAAATACAAGTGTAAACGGGGTGAAACGTTTTGAACTTGTCAACTTTCGACCACTTCCAGAGGTAGTCGAAAATGCATTCAACCGGATTGCTTTCGTAGTGTAAATGAAGAGTTTGGTTCCAAAACGCTATAACTCCATTTTGATTAATTTGAGTAAAAAGGCATTTTCTTTACCAATAAAGTGGCAAGATGAAAACCACTATTTTCTGTTTCAGACTTTCACATAGCATCTTTTGGTTATAAAAACATTACAAATTCAAATCTACATTTTGATTTTAAAAAGTTTATTATAAAAACGTATTATTTTTTTCCCAAAATGCAATAAATCCATGACACTTTTTTTTTTCAAAATGCAATTAATCCATCAATATAAAAGTTATTTTTCAAATTGAAAATACACAACAAAGTAAGTTGATTCCCATATATGACAGGGTCTAAACTAAAAATTCATTCAGCCGTCGCTCGCAAAATAAATTCAACGGGTCGTCTTGTTAATGTTATAAATTATTTGTTATTACCGATTAAAGAGTATCTGGCACCACCGCACGGTCAAATAAACACATTTGCCGAGTACAAAAGCCTTCAATGTTTACAGTGGGTGGAATGGTGCACTGTGATTGGTTGAGCGGATATATCGCGTTCTGCAGAAAAAGGAGACTGGCGTTTGTCGCGTTTTGGAAAGAAAGGGAGAAAACATTACAGAATAACATGACGGATATCGCATTTTGCGCAAAATTAACAAATGACTTTTCAATACCGACCAGATACAATACTGATTTTGGCGGAAACTCAATTTTTTTTTAAATGGCGTTTATCGCATTTTGGAACCAAACTCTTCAAATGCTCATGTGTCAAATGTGTTCGAACAGCCTCTCCGTCTACTGACATAATGTGTAAACATTACGGGAAGAGCGCTATCCAGACGGAATTTAAACTTTGTCGGCTAAAGACCCAAGTTTGGTTTGAAGATGAAAAATGTACCAAGCACAATGTTCTCTCGCCATTCCTGATTTATAACACACACTCACAGCGTTCGGCTGGTCTTGTGGTTGTCAGAGCAGAAACGAAAGCTGATGCTCTCTGTATGTTTTTCCGTTGTCTCCTTTCACGTTCATATGTGAATTGTGTCCGCTGATTTCGTCCATTAGATCAAAAAATCTGAAAAAGCTCAGACATTTACCTACCTATGGAAACTCCCCTCGAAGAAATCAGGACAGAAGTGGTCGAAAATGGACATAAGAGACAAATTAAAATACCAGGTGTAAAGGGAATGTGTCTCTCTCGTCTACTAGTGGTCTGATTGACCAAAAGGCATCTTAATATCAAGTGTTAACAGGGCCTAAAGTACTTCAATGTGCTGGTGATGGGAAAGTACTAAGTTTTAGGTATGTAAAAGAAAGTATGCAAGTATTTGGACAAACTATAAAACAAATCTCTAGCTTCAAGCTTCATCCTCACCGTTGCTCTACAATCAAGTTAATAGTGAACAGGTGTGATGTCACATCCCTTTTAGGCCCCAAAGTGATTCTATTGGCTGAAAGAACTTTTGGGGATGTGTCTGTTAGAAATCCTCCATTATTTCTTGTTGTTGTTCTGAATCATAAAAGTACATCTTTTCTGCACACACAATTGGGACGCAGCTTTATTATGCTCTTCTTCTTCTTCACCTGCTGTTTTCTCACTTCCTGTCATCTTGTTTCTCAGGTTGGCGCTTTGCTGGGGAATTTATTAGGAGTGAATAATACTGACATCATCTCTTTGAAGGTCACAAGAATTAAGCCGGTATCATCACCATATGATTGAGTCAGAAATCAGTCGAGAGGAACAGGCATGAAAAATCCTCATCGCTGCTGGACTTTTACTATCTTAATATGAGATTATTTATGGTGACGGTTCAACTAAAACATTGCATTTTCTGACAAAACTTATCCATTTTAAATGTTTTAATCTTAAACATACAAACACTTTACATGTGTGAAGCAAACTATGGAAAGAATGTGTAAGAAAACATCAGTTTAATTATCTGTGCTCTTGTAATTGCTTGTTCCTGAGGGGAATCTGCTGCTGCTTCTTTTTTTTAACCTGGTCTTCCCCATTTTTAAGATTCCTGTCTGTTGATGACTAACTCATATAAACCAAAACATTTAGAAAATGATAAACTAATAATTAAAACTGTCATTCTGTTGGATTTCCTGTTCATCCAGTAGTCAATGTGTTTCCTGGTGCTGCTTAATGACTTTATTTAATAGATGTTGCATGAATATTTTTCACTACCCTCTGCAGCTCCATACATTTAGAACAGTTTTGTTGAGCAATGCTTTGTTTTCCTGGGAAATGTGTAGACCACTGACCATACTATGACAGTGGCTACAGATTTTAAAGGATTAGTTCACTTTCAAAAAATTAAAATTTCCTCACCCCAATATGTTCATGTCTTTCTTTCTTCAGTCGAAAAGAAATTAAGGTTTTTAATGAAAACGATTTTTCTCCATATAGTAGACTTCAATGGAGCTCAAGCGGTTGAAGGTCAAAATTACAGTTTCATTGCAGCTTCAAAACGTTCTACACGATCCCAGACGAGGAATAAGGGTCTTATCTAGAGAAACCATCGCTCATTTTCTAAAAAAAAATTATATAAGTTTAAACAATAAATGCTCATCTTGAACTAGCTCTCTTCTTCTTCTCTATTAGAATTCCGGCAGTGTAGACACTGCTAAGTGTATTACTGCCCTCCACAGGTTAAAGTTTGAACTAGTTGTTATATACTTGCACTAGAATATTTTATATGACAATTTAGTTCAAACTTTGACCTGAGGAGGGCAGTAATACACTTAGCAGTGTCTGCACTGCTGGAATTCAAATAGAGAAGATGAAGAGAGCTAGTTCAAGATGAGTATTTATGGATAAAACGTATAAAATAAAAAATAAAAATTTAGAAAACGAGCGATGGTTTCTCTAGATAAGACCCTTATTTTTCATCTGGGATCGCTGTAAACTGTAATTTTGACCTTCAACTGTTTGAGCTCCATTGAAGTCCACTATATGGAGAAAAATCCTGGAATGTTTTCATCAAAAACATTAATTTCTTTTCGACTGAAGAAAGAAAGACATGAACATCTTGGATGACATGGGGGTGAGTAAATTAACAGGAAATTTTCATTTGAAAGTGAACTAATCCTTTAACCTTCATTGTCCTCAGAAACCAATCCATAAAACTGAGAAGAAGAACTTATATTAGAGCAGACTGCTTCATCATGACCAGACTCCAGTGTGGCAATGGAGACCAAGGGGCTACATATAGAATTCAGAATCCCTTGTTATTTCCAGCAACTTGCTGCTCTTGCTCTTGCTCGCACTCGTGCACACGTAACATACAAGAGACTGAACGTGATTCAATGCCCCAAGTCCTTCACATGAAATTCAGTCTACAGGTTCTCTTTCATCATCTCATGATGAGATCCAGTGAAGGGCATCCGACCTCTGCAGAAGCATCCAATTGCACCAAGACAGAAGTACATGCCCAATGCCAGGTAAGTGCATTTGCTTACCAAAGTGCATAAAGCACCTGCATAAGCTACGTTTCCTCAGTTGTCATTAGTTTCTCTTGGCCTCTTTAATATTGACTCTCAGCTCATGGTTTTACGGACTTCAGGATTGTCTTTAAAAAGACACATCTTTGTGGATCAGCCTCCGCCAGATGTGTTTGTCCTATTAGTGAAGTGAAGTGAAGTGAAGTGACATGTGGCCAAGTATGGTGACCCATACTCGGAATTTGTGCTCTGCATTTAACCCATCCAAGTGCACACACACAGCAGTGAACACACACACCGTGAACACACAAGTGGGCAGCCATTGCTGCGGCGCCCGGGGAGCAGTTGGGGGTACGGTGCCTTGCTCAAGGGTCTCACCTCAGTCGTGGTATTGAAGGTGGGGAGAGCGCTGGACATTCACTCCCCTCACCGACAATCCCTGCCGGACCTGAGACTCGAACCCATGACCTTTGGGTTACAAGTCCGACTCTCTATCCATTAGGCCACGACTGCCCTTATTAGCAGAGCTTTTATTAGCCAGTTTAGCAGACCTAATTACTGCAAGCCGCCCATGCTCGCAATCTTTATTAGGCTGACTGCCTCTTTCTTCTCTAGTTTCCCCAGTTCTACAGCTGCCCACCTGTCGGATTACCTTTATTTTGTGTGTTTTCGTTGTTGATGGCTCTCTCGAAACCTACACCGGCTACACAGGGTGCTAATTTAGGTTTGTCCAACTCTGATGGGGAAAAAGGCCATGCAGGTTGCACCTCAACATCAAAAGTGCCTCTGACCAAGAACAGGCAGTCTACAATGGGAAACTCCTATGAATGTCAACCCCATTGTATCGCTAATGAACAGTCTGAATTAGCCTTAAGCAATTCTCCGGTGTGTAAGGGGACTCATGTAACTGCCTGGAAGTCTGTGTCGGCCCCTGAATTGGGGTTTATCTCTTCTCACACAGAGGAGAGCTCTGCTTACATTCTAAAAGACAAGCTCTCCTCCCTTCTCGAGAAGGGGATGGTCCGAGTGGTACCCCAGCATCTATAAAATTGAGGGTTTTACTCCCGTTATTTCTTAATTCCAAAGAAGGATGGTTCTCTTCATCCCATTCTGGAGTGTTGAACAAACTTTTGAGTTTGAGCTCTCGCTTGTTCATTACGTCAAAACGATTGGTTGACATCGGTGGCTCTGAAAGATGCTTTTTTCCACATAAGCATTTATCCATTGCACAGGAAGTTTCTTTGTTTCTGCATATGTTATAAATTCAAAGTTCTTCCTTTTGGGCTTTCACTGAGTCCCAGAGTGTTCTGTCTGTATGTGGAGTCGGGCTTAGCCCCACTGACGATAGCAGGGCTCAAGATCTTAAAGGTGGTACAGAGGATCTTTTCGTCGACTGATTTTTTTAAATGAGTGCATGCGTAAGAACAACCCCCCTCCTTCACAGCTCTTTTCGAGGGAACGCCTACCAAAACTCATGCACGAGTATTGGAACACGAGTGTTTACCACCGGCATTCGCTGTGTTATTAAGCCGGGCACACATTTATCGACTAGCTAAAACATTCTAAGACTATGCTCAACATAAGCGATTGTTTCCTGCTCCTGAAGCAGATTTATATACTTTCACATGGAATTTGAACACCGACTGTAATCGCAGACTGAACGCAACTGGCTCTGACTGGACGCGTTTGAGCGCGATCAGTCATAAGTATCAATTTACATTCATAATCGGCCTTACAATCGTTAAGTGTGTGCGCGACTTAAAGCCGCGCACACACTTGGTGGATTCATTATGTCGGACTCACCGCAGGTAACTCATAATCTGCAGTTGTTACTCCTGTCTCCTGACAAAAACATTGCATGCGGCGCCTGTGGAGTGTGGAAAGTTACTGGAGCGCGCAGCCGCGCGTCTCTCACAAGGAACGTCATGGCAGTGATTGACAAGCCAGAGGGCCAATCGTTTACACAATGATCGCGTAAACGATTGGCTGATGTTTTTAAGGCCCTACCTTGTGCACAGATGATGTATATCAATAATATTCCTTTCAGTGCACCTAATAAATAGTCTTTTATCAGTTAGTAAAGACAGTTTCAAGTAATATTGCAAAAATTTATAAAACAAAACATCCTATTTAGCACCTTTAACAATTTGTTGATCATAGACGATTCAAGAGAGAAATTGATGCAAGACAATGTGCGTGTGCTCACTCACATCACAGCGCTCGACTTCAAAGTGAATGTGAGCTAAAGCAATTTATCTCCTGCTCAGAATGTTTTATTTCTGGGTTTGGAGCTGAATTCAATTCTCTCTTTAACTGCCTCTCACGATTCAGAGAAGGAGTGAGAATACACTATCACACATGTCTCAGGCTACAGGATCTTATGGCTTTGGCTGTCCAGGTCCTGCCTCTAGGCCTTTTGAGAATGAGGGTGTTTATGAAGTTGGTTTTATCTCTTCATCTCAGCAATCTGTGCCATTCTGTCACAGTGATGCTGCACTGCTGGAGGAATACAGAGTTTTACGCTCATGTAAGCCCCCTTGGGATGATCATGTTCCGGAAAGTGGTAACGACAGATGCATACTTAAAAGGATGTGGAGCCAACCAGGAGGGCAGAACAGTGAATGGGATGTGGCCGAGGATACTTCACTCAACCCATTTAAAGTATTTGGAGCTCCTCACTGTGTGGAAGGCTCTGAATCATTTTCTGCCTCGCTTACAGGGACACTGTGAGCTGGTACGGCGCGACAGTACCACACCTATAGCACATATCAACCGCTAAGGGTCCAAGCTTCATGCTCTAGCTCGCAGGCTGTTTATATGGAGCAGGCAGTACTTTCTGTCATTATGGGCGACCCACGCCCGGCCATTCTGAACAGGGGTACAGACTCTTGTTGAGGGGGAACCCACTCAATTGAGACTGGCGCATCCATCCTCAGATAGCGAGTCTTCTGTGGGGGAGATTCGGCCAGGCAACTGTCGATCTCTTCGCCTCGCACGACCCATTGTTCTTCTCCCTACGGGATGAGGATGCCTCGGCGTGGACTCACTGGCCCATCCGTGGCTTGATGTTGCCTAATAATGGCGACTCTGGCCAGGGTAATAGAACAGAGCTTGATTCTGATTTTGATAGCACCCAAGTGGCCCAAAGTGTTATTGGGCTCCCCCCATGTGTTATTGCCACAATTCAAAAATGTCACAATCCTCTTCTACATGATGCCTTCATGACTGTAAGTGGCGTGTGTTTGAGGAGTGGTGTGAAGGGCACTGGCTGATATCATATCAGTGCTCAGTTTCTGATATTTTGTGTTAAATTTTGTTATAAAGTATTGCTAATGACCTATAAGTCTCTAAATGGTTTAGCTCTTGTATATTTAACCGATCTTCTATCGCCCTACAATCCTTCACGCTCATTAAGATCACAAAACTCTGGACTTATGGTTGTACCTAGGATATCTAAGTCCACTAAAGGAGGGAGAGCGTTTTCACATAAACTCTGGAATAGCCTTCCTGATAATGTTCAGGGCTCAGACTCCCTCACCCAGTTTAAATCTAGATTAAAGATGCATCTCTTTAGCCAAGCATTCACATAATGCATCTCTTATCAGATCACTTGCGCATGACTATCTTTGCTTAATGTTATGAACAGCAGCTACGCTAATTATTCTCCATTTGCTTTTCTGTTTTACCTTCAGATGACGCAACATCTAAATCAAGATGCACATTCCCAAATTTCTATATATCCTAATTATTGTTTATATGTAATTCTTTTTTCCAGGAGCTCATTGCTTCTACCTTCAGTTAAACTGTTAACAGTGATTGTAAATGAATTGCCTAAATTATTACATTATTAGCTAACTGCATTGTCTAAATTGTAATTTTAAAAAAAGCGCTATACAAATAAATGTGAATTGAATTGAATATTTAGTTTTTTCTGCAAGACCTTATGGATGGTGGAACATCTTTTTCTACTATTAAGGTCTATTTATAGGCTCTTGTTGCATGTCATGTTGGGTTTGACTGCGCTATGGTTGGGCAGCACCCCCTTACACTGCCGTTCTCTTCCAGTCACTAGAAGAGCAGTTCCAGAGTGGGACCTCTCCATGGTGCTGGAGGCTTTGTCTCAACAGCCTTTTGAACCCCTGGGAAATATTTCCCGTAAGCTTTTGTCTTTCAAGACAGCTCTGCTCCTGGTCTTGGTGTTAGTGATTTGCATATTCACTCCTTGTGCACTAAATTCTCTCTCAGTTGAGATAAGGTTTTTCCTTCCCAGCGTTCACATGTGAGGTGATTTAGCGTTCTGCTTTTCACCCACCTCCTTCCTCCTACATGGAAGAACAGAGGTTGAACGCTCTGTGTCCTGTACGTGTCTTGCGGATTTACTTGGACAGGATCAGCTCTTTCAGGAGGAGCAACCAGTCTCCTGAAGGTTTCTAAGCCTCTCTCATTGGCTTGTGGAAGCTATATCTTTATGAAACTAAGGGAGTGCAGCCTCCAGGGGGCCTCAGAGCACACTCCACTAGGGGTATGGCTGCCTCTTGGGCTCTGTTTAAAGAGTTAGTTCACCCAAAAAAGAAAATTCTGTCATTAATTACTCACCCTCATGTCGTTTCACACCCGTAAGACCTTCGTTCATCTTCGGAAGACAAATTAAGTTATTTTGTTGAAATCTGATGGCTCAGTGAGGCCTCCATAGGGAGCAATGACATTTCCTCTCTCAAGATCCATTAATGTACTAAAAACATATTTAAATCAGTTCATGTGAGTACAGTGGTTCAATATTAATATTATAAAGAGACGAGAATATTTATGGTGCGGCAAAAAAACAAAATAATGACTTATTTAGTGTTGGGTGATTTCAAAACACTGCTTCAGGAAGATTCGGAGCACAAATGAATCAGCGTGTCGAATCATGATTCGGATCGCGTGTCAAACCGCCAAACTGCTGAAATCATAATGCTGAAATCATAAAAATCCGAACTGCTGATTCATAACGCTCCGATGTTTCCTGAAGCAGTGTTTTGAAATCGGCCATCACTAAATAAGTCGTTATTTAGTTTTTTTGGCGCGCCAAAAATATTCTCGTCGCTTTATAATATTAATATTGAACCACTGTACTCACATGAACTGATTTAAATATGTTTTTAGTACATTAATGGATCTTGAGAGAGGAAATGTAATTTCTCCCTATGAAGGTCTCACGGAGCCATCGGATTTCAACTAAAATATCTTAATTTGTGTTCCGAAGATTAACAAAGATCTTTCGGGTGTGGAACGGCATGAGGGTGAGTAATAAATTACATTATTTTCATTTTTGGTGAACTAACCCTTTAAGAGAGCTTACTTACAGGACAAATGTGCTACTGCAAGCTGGGACTCTCCCCATATGTTTGTCAGATACTACCAGCTTGATGTTACCAGGACCCCGGTAAAGCTGCAGGTACTTTATGCACTTTGGTAAGGGGCGGTCCCTTATCTGGCATTGGTTATACGCTCCTGTCTATCAAGCCATACCTGGTGCAATTGGATTCTTCTGCAGATGTCCGGTATGGATGCCCTTCCCATAGGTGGAACACTCGATGTTTCAGAGAACTGGGTTTACAAACAGTTGGGGAAGGTCTCTTTTTTTTTTTTTAGTTTTGTTACTAGCTGTTCCACACATAGGCAATAAAAATTGCGGTTAGTTCATGAAAAGTCTTACATATAGCCCCTTTAAAGGATTAGTCCACTTTCAAATAAATTTTTCCTGATAATTTACTAACCCCCATGTCATCCAAGATGTTCATGTCTTTCTTTCTTCAGTTGAAAAGAAATGAAGGTTTTTGATGAAAACATTCCAGGATTTTTCTCCTTATAGTGGACTTCAATGGCCTCCAAACGGTTGAAGGTCAAAATTAGAGTTTCAGTGCAGCTTCAAAGAGCTTTAAACGATACCAGACGAGGAATAAGAGTCTTATCTAGCGAAACAATCGGTCGTTTTCGAAAAAAAATACAACTGTATATGCTTTATAAACACAAATTATCACCTTGCACGTGCTTCTGCTTTCCGTAGTCTTCAAAAAGCTTACGCTGTATGTCCTACGCCTTCCCTATTATACTTACGGAACGAACGTAGCGCCAGTTTCGTTTTTTTCCATAAGTTGTATTTGAAGCTGCACTGAAACTGTAATTTTGACCTTCAACCGTTTGGAGGCCAGTGAAGTCCACTATAAGGAGAATAATCCTGGAATGTTTTCATCAAAAACCTTCATTTCTTTTCGACTCAAGAAAGAAAGACATGAACATCTTGGATGACATGGGGGTGAGTAAATTATCAGGAAAAGTTTATTTGAAAGTGAACTAATCCTTTAAGGAAAGAAACACAAGGATGTGAGTTTTTTCTGCACTCACCTATTATTCAACAATTCGATAATTAATCTTTCAAATTCATACAATCATGGTGTGAATTCACAAAACACTTGCTTAAAATAAAATCATCTTGCATTTTTAAAGAATATTTGTTATACAGAAGACAAAGGACTGTTTCCATTTCATGTTTTATAAAAAGTCAGGTGAAAGTAATGTACAAGCATTTACTGTAAAAAAAACAAAAAAACAATAATTTAGCACTAGCTGCTCAATGTGTATAAAAGTTTTTAAAATATGTTAAATAGTTAAATATTAACTTAATATGTATCCCGACATCTAAAGTCAGTAATAATATTAGATCTGGGTTAATAAAGACATTTTGCAGTCAAACATCCAGTTAACAAGGACCTAAAGTCGTATTAAATACAGTCAAATTAACTTTACATGAATCTGTTTGGATCAACACAGAAACACTGACCTTGAAACAAACATCTCTCTGACCCAGCAGAAGTGTAGTGTTAAAAACCTGTACAATTATTACGATCGAACATCATTATAAGAGCTGAAGCGTCATGTAACATTCAAAAGTGCCATCACTTACTGTGCCTGTATCTTTACTATATAAAAGCAAAACAAAAGTAAAATATGAAGTACTTTTAAAGGATCTTGTGCACCAGTTTACACTTTAGCACCCTGAAGTCTTTATCATGCATTTTTCATGTCATCCTTTTGCAGAACTTTCAGTTTAGAAGCTGAAATTGAAGGCCACATTGTGTGGTGTAAATCAAAAACATGGTCTTTGGATTCAGATTTCTTGTCTTGTGTGCAACATGATCTAACACGATCGACTCAGTGTCACATTCCCACGCCACGTCACTGATGGTTTCCTCCTCAAATGCCACTTAAAACAACTGGAGAGCAGGTCAAATATAGTCCATCAGGTGTGAAGTTCGGCGAATGTGGAGTTGTTTTCCCCATCACCTATTTTCTGTACCCAACAGTCTCTGTATTTTGTGTTCGTTTGTGTCTCAGTTTGCTCTCATCTTGCTGGAGATCCAGTTTGAGTAGTTTGTGACACGTGTGTAAACGCCAGGTATGTCTTTCTTCCCGCAACCGTCGCCCCAGCTGATTAAACCCATCAAAATCATTCTGCCGTTCTTCGGACACACCAGAGGACCACCGGAATCCCCCTAAAGAAAGACCAGGAGAAACTGTTCAATCAAGATGCACAAATCATTTCACACACTGTTTAGGATAACTAGCATTTGCTGAATGTGGCGTGTCACCTTGCAGGCGTCGTCCAGGCCACGCGTGTCTCCGGCGCACAGCATGTTTGAGGTGACCAGACGGCCGGACAGCTTCTCCGGGACACACTGATCCTGCGGCCACAACCGCACCATACCGCGCTTGATTCTCTCGGAGTAAAACGGAGAAACTGAGAGAGACAGCGACAGAGTACAATTATTATACAATACCTCAAGTGTTATTTGGACTATCAAGAAGCACTACAAAAAAAATCGTCTTGTTTTTCTGTGGCAGACAGTAACACTGATCTTACACTCTTCCTCTTTCCCATATCCAGAGATCTCACACTCCGTCCAATCCGGTAAAGCCAGGTTAGGTTCTGGTAAACATGCAGGCAGAACTTCTGGAGAGTAGATGGCACAGATACCGGACTCGCTCTTCAACTTGAACAGAGCTAAAGACACAAAGTCAAAATTACTTACAACTGAAATTAACTACCGGTATTTAAAAACCTATTAAATAAAGTCACAGGATATGATACTATGTAGTGTTTCTAATATTCTACTGTTGCAAACCATGTCAGAGAAATTTCACATTTCATAAGCATAAAAAATACTATTTTTAAAACTTTTTAAAAAATTAGCCAATAGATTAAAAAAAGTGTAAATTATATTAAATATGCAAATAAATATTTATATTTCAAATAAATGCTGTTCTTTTGAACTCTTTATTCTTCAAAGAATCCTGAAAAATAAAATGTATGACGGTTTTCAACATTGATAATAATCATAAATGTTTCTTGAGCAGCAAATCATCTTATTTGAATGATTTCTGAAGGATCATGTGACACTGAAGACTGGAGTAATGATGCTGAAAATTCAGCTTTGATCACAGGAATAAATTACATTTTAAAATATATTATTACAATGTAAAATAACTATTTTCTATGTGAATATATCACAATTTTTACTGTATTTTAAATGCAGCCTTGTTGAGCAGAAGAGACTAAAAAAAATTTAAATCTTACCAACACCAAACTTTTGAATGGTATTAAACAAAATAAATAAAAATATATGATAAATTGATGGAAACCCTAAAAAGATGATTGAGATTGTAAGTCAATGTCACAATAAACAGTGTTTTTAGTTGAACTGGCTCTGTTGAAACTCCTAGGTGAGAAACAAGTAAACTTCTACAATGTACTTAAAGTGCTCTATTTTCGTGCACTAATTTTGTACTTAATATACTAAAAATTCTTCTTTAGTACTTCTTAAGATAATCTTAAGAACATCTAAATGTACTCAACTGTGCTATTTTGAGACACCATGAAATATGAACTAAAATGTGCTTTTAATATACTATCTCTGTATTTAAAAAATATATTTAGTTACCACTTATAGTACATTTGAACCCATAGTGTACTACAAGTAGTATCTAAATACATTTTTTAAATACAGAGATAGTATATTAAAAGCACATTTTAGTTCTCAAAATATCACAGTAGAATAATCACTAAAGAAGAATTTTTAGTATATTAAGTACAAAATTAGTGCACGAAAATAGAGCACTTTAAGTACATTGTAGAAGTGTACTTGTTTTTCACCTGGGTTTCCGCCCGTCACAGTGACACCAGCTGACTGTGGGGTGATGATGATCTTAATAATCATCAAGATCTGTTTCATGCGTGTAACCATGTAGAATGTTTGTGTAAGTCTCACCGATATCATTGTCATACGTCTCGTCGTCGTACTGCTCGTGGATCCAGTATTTCTCCACGTCAAAGATTTGCTCGCTGCTGGAGTTCTGAAGCCTGAAGGTTCGACCTAGAACCACCTGAAGACGCTTCTCCTCAAATCTAAACACATAACAGAAGTCAAACTATAACATCGAAACTACAAAATGCAAAAAAAATTTAAAATCATATTCACAATCAAGATCTTTGTCTTGTTTTCAGTAAAATTGAAACGTCTTTAAAACAAAATATAGGGTATCTGCAGGGTTTTTTAAATCAAATTTAAGGCTTTTTAAGAAATTTTTTAATAAAGGGGGGGGATGTAGGTCAATGTTTATGGTAAAGTTGTCAAGAATGATTTGATTGAAGGTCATGATGAAGGCAATGAGATTAGTGAATTAAAATCACTTGACAGCAGTGATACCGACCCAAACACACACACAATACAGGCCGAGCGGACACACACCTCTCCTGGAAGCAGTGAGCAGCGGAGAGGATCCAGCAGGAGTCGATGAGGACACCTCCGCAACGGAAGCTGTAGGCTTTGGCACGCGGCCAATACACGTTGATGGCGGCCTGCCACGGCTGCTCACGGATATCGCTGACCTGACCTCCACGAATCCTGAACATGGGCAGAGAGTTCGAAGGAGCTTCGATGCGCTGACCGCAGGAACCTGAGCGGGAGAGATGGAGGAACGTGTGGGAAAACTCTGTCAGTTCACTTTTTAGTGCTTAATTCCATTCTGTACACACACAGTTCAGTCATTTACTGGAGTCCATTTCCAGAAATATTCAGGTAGTGGGTCTGCACGATAATGGTTAAACTAATAATCAAGATTATTTATCTTAAAAATTATAATCTTGATTATCACAATTGCTTTTCATTAGTTTTATTGCACCTTTATGTAAGAACACAATAAGAATACTTAAGATCAACTCACACGCAAGATTTATTCTACCTCATCTCTCTACACAGCAAAATCCCCAGAGTTAAATCAGCTCTGCTCAGAGTACATATGGTCCCTCTCTAAATAGTGTTAAAATAACACTGAAGCAGGGTTAAATTTAATGAGATAATTAACCAATTAATTAAGTAATGATTGTGCATTAGTGATGAACACCTGCTGTCAACAAGCAGAATCACTGAAGAAATAAGAAAAAACACAAGAACTACAAGTGACTTATTAATTGCTTAATTATCTCATTAACTTTAATTATGCTTCAGCGTTACTTTAACACTCTTTAGAAAGGGACCATATGTATTCTGAGCAGAGCTGATTTAACTGTGTGAAATCCCTCAAATTACTTACAATAATTCCAAATGATTTTTATGTTTATCTATTAAAACAACAAAAAGACTGTAATGTATCACAGATGTTGCATAAGTGCATTTATTCAGCAACAATATAGTCATGATTCATGTTTAGATTTATTACAAATATCACAGATGATTATGCTTAAAAGCAGAAATCGCGATCATGATTAAAATGCGATCAATCATTCAGCCCTATCAGGTAGTGACAACCGCATTTACAACAATTCTACGCAGTTAACTAGTTATCAATGCCGTATTTAAACGCACATCAGAGATGTGTCTCTCTTCTGTATGTGCAAGAAAGACAGAAGTACGACCCTCGACTCAATCGTGTTGCCATATCTTGCTAGAAAAAAACAGCAGACAAGAACAAGCCCATAATAAACTCAAATAATTAAAATTAAATAATTTCAAATGCTTTATATTGAAAGAACAAAATATCATGACATTCACCTGCCCACTTTAATAACTCCATAAACTTGTTTGTTTATTAGCCAAGCCCAAACAACATTCCCCAAAATGCTTAAAATAAGTGGATATGGCAACACTTCAAAAGAACGCTTAAAACTTGGGAGCGAGACGTGTTCTGTACTCACATAACAATAAATTAATCTAAAATTATTCTTTTCATGTGAGAGGGTAAAATACCACCCAGAATACCTTCGAGTCACTTTTACCTGAGCAAACACCTCTTGTTTTCTTTATAAAATGTACTAGTCTAGTTATCTTTCACAGTCTTACCTTGATTGTTGGTGGTTGCAGGGGCTCGTGGTCCAAGTGTGGTGATTGAAGGAGTTTTCCTCGCTGTGGAGAAAACACAAACATGGTTCAAAAAACAAGGGAGGGACAGTCTCTCAAACTCTGTTTTATTAGTCGACAAACAATGTCAGGTAGTCAAAAATATTACAAACATATACATAGGACTCTCCGAAAGGAACCCAATCAAATTTAATAAATAATCATTATTAATATCATTATTATTAGTAGTAGTAACACTTTTATTTCTATTTCTATTTAACTCTAATTATAAAAATGAAGACAAATGTATTGCTGTTGTAAATTACAATTGTCCTGTAAAATAAAAAATGTATCATAATTATAATACATTTTATATACACTACAAGTTACACAACTAATATTTATGAGCTTTAAACATTTCAAATCTTCAAGCTTCAAAATTCTGTTCACAAAAATGGTGGAAATTATGCAATTGCAAACCTCTATTTGGGAAACCATGAATTTTTCTAAAGGCTCATTCACACCAAGGACGATAAGTATAACGATAAAGACATAGTTCTAAATATCATACTAAATATAAAATAATATCACACCGTAACAACACAGAGAAACAATATCACTTTCAGAACAATTTTTTTCCAGCTGATGAATGATAAAAACATTGACAGCCAATCAGAATCCATCCTGCAGAATCCAAGAGCTCAAGCATTTAAAGCGTCAAATGACAAAATTCTACAGAGCGCTTAGAATAAAAATGATATTGTCTGCTGGTGTGGATGCTAATATAGTTATTGTTATAGTTATCTGTATAGTTATCATTCTTGGTGTGACTGGCCTTAAAGGGTTAGTTCACCCTAACATTATCCTGCGTCAGGTCAGAGGTCACGCTTCCGCCGTAAGTCGACTTATATTATAGTTTATAAAGTTGTAAATATAGATATTTTTCTTACAAAAACCAATCACTTCAGAAGGCCTTTATTAACCCCCTGGAGCTGTATGGATTATTTTTATGATGGATGGATGCGCCTTTTGGGCTTCAAAATCTCGCCCCCCCATTCACTACCATTATAAAGCTTGGAGGAGCAAGGATATATTTTTTTTAACATAACTCCGATTGTGTTCGTCTGAAAGAAGATAGTCATAAATACCCTTAGGATTTCTTGAGGGTGAGTAAATCATGGGACAATTTTCATTTTTGTGTGAACTATCCCTTTAAGACTAAACATTCNGTTATAGTTATCTGTATAGTTATCATTCTTGGTGTAAACGGCCTTAAAGGGATAGTTCACCCAAACATTATCCTGTGTTGCATCAGAGGTCACGCTTCCGCCGTAAGTCGACTTTCGTACAGATGTTTATAGGAAGCTGGATATTATAGTTTATAAAGTTGTAAATATGGATATTTTTCTTACAAAAACCAATCACTTCAGAAGGCCTTTGTTAAGCCCCTGGAGCTGTATGGATTATTTTTATGATGGATGGATGCGCCTTTTGGGCTTCAAAATCTCGCCCCCCATTCACTGCCATTATAAAGCTTGGAGGAGCAAGGATATATTTTTTTTAACATAACTCCGATTGTGTTCGTCTGAAAGAAGATAGTCATAAATACCCTTAGGATTTCTTGAGGGTGAGTAAATCATGGGACAATTTTCATTTTTGTGTGAACTATCCCTTTAAGACTAAACATTCAACCGCATCTGTTAGTCATGTGCTGTAGATCAGTGACTAATGTATTTATGAGCTGTATTGATCAGTTGTCATGGCACCACTGCAGACTTACGGCACTTGGGGACGTCACAGAGCTCCCAGGTCAACTGAGAACCTTTATAGACGTGACACCAGGGGCTGAGGTCACCGTCCGGGTTCCTGTGTGTGAT
The DNA here is from genome assembly GCA_003731715.1 of Anabarilius grahami. NCBI lineage: Eukaryota > Metazoa > Chordata > Actinopteri > Cypriniformes > Xenocyprididae > Anabarilius > Anabarilius grahami. The sequence goes on from RJVU01069905.1 coordinate 899,661, forward strand.
AAAATGCACGTAATTACCAAGCAGTCCACCAACTAATGCAGAGCTGAAATGATTAGTCAAAACAACTGACAATATAAAAAAATTGTTAACAAACATTTTTGTTGTGAAATAACCATGTGATCTCAGTGCTTTTGGGACAGAATGCATGAACGGACGTAAAACCTGCTTTTGATTATCACATTGTTAAGTTTGGTGTTTTTAAGCAAAACAAAGAGGTTGAATTTTTGTGTAATAATATTTTGATTATAAGTAGGTTTTATTTACACAAATGTGCATTTCTTACTTGCAATATATATTGATTAAAAAGTTTAAGTTTAAAGTTTAATAAACACCGTTACTGACAATCCTCATTTTGGCTGCGTGAGATTCTCCAGCTTTGTTGTTGTTGAGCGACCGAAGCGCGAGCTGTTAAAGCTCCACCCTCTTCGGGAGCAGCAGCTCATTTGCATTTAAAGAGACACACACAAAAACGGCGTGTTTTTGCTCACACCCAAATAGGGGCAAATTTGACAAGCTATAATAAATGATCTGTTGGGTATTTTGAGCTGAAACTTCACAGACACATTCTGGAGATTTATATTATTCAACTTCTAATTCATTGTACCTGCAGAAGCTGTGGCTGCCGATGCCCGTCTGTCTGGCGTCGGGTCTCCATGCGTTGTATATCTTATGAGACACTGCGGCTGAATCCCACGGCAGACACTTCAAACCGCTGCGTGTGACGGCTTTCGTCCCTCTGTAGGTCTGTCCTGATCCCTGTGCACACTCTAGATAGGGGTCTGACATGATAACACAGCACACAACATTAGTACACTACATGGATACGGATGTTTGTGTCTATAGTATGTGCGTGCTGAATGATTGTACCTATTATGCAGGTCGGTACAGAACAAAACTCCCATGAGATCTGAGCCTTTTTATAAACATAACACCAGGGTTTAGTGTCTCCGTCTGGATTCCTGAGGAATAAAACACAACCCAAACACTACAATTACTCACCAAAAACACAATGCAGCTACTGTTAATGCACAAAAGCAACACGCTGGTGATTTGAGTTTTTAGTTTAATAGCATGGTGATGCAAATTGCACGGAAGAGCAATATGATAAAATACATCAATGTTCAACAAATAATTCCATGCATGAATTAATTCATGCTAGAAGAGGAAGAGCATGTGTACCTGCAGTAGTTGTGGTTGCCCAGTCCCAGTGTGTTGGCCTCTGGTCTCCTGGCAGTGAATTTCTTTCCTCGGAGTGAGCTGGAATTCCAGTTAATACACTCCAGTCCTGACATGCTCATGGCCCAGGTGCCACGGTAACCTGACCCCTGACCCCTCAAACATCTCTCACCTGTGTCTAAGAGAAGCAAGGAAGAAATGTAGACAGTATTCAGCTACAGCGGTCTGGTCAAGCTGCTTTGAAACTGTAGTTTTTCAAGTTACAAGACACTAATAAAAGATGATCATTTAGTTAAACTGCAGTAGGTATGTTTACATGCACTCATTTTCCTCAACCAGAAAAAGCTAATTATACAAATGAATACACTAATTTTACTAGAAACTAACAATACTAGAAACAGTAAGTTATACTAGTTATACTAATTTTACTAGCAACTAACAATATTAAAATTAGAATGTTATACTAGTTGTACTACTTTTACCAGCAACTAACTATTCTAAAAATAGTAAATTGAAGTAGTTATACTAATAGCAACTAACAATACTAAAGTTGTACTAGTTAGCTATACAAATTTTACTCGCAACAATACAAAAAAATTAAGTTGTACTAGTTATACTAATTGTACTAGCAACATTACTAAACATCGTACGTTATGCTAGTTATACAAATTTTACAAGCAACTAACAATACTAGAAACAATAAGTTATATTAGTTATACTAATTGTACTAGCAACTAACAATACTAAAGTTGTACCAGTTATACTAATTTTACTTGCAACAATACTAAAAATAGTAAGTTATAATAATTTTACTAGCAACTAACAATATTAAAATTAGTAAGTTATAGTAGTTAGTTATACTATTTTTACTAGCAATTTATAATTCTAAAAATAGTAAGTTGTACCAGTTATACTAATTGTACTAGTAACTTACAATAGAAAACATAGTGCGTTATGCTAGTTATACAAATTTTACAAGCAACTAACAATATTAGAAACAAGTTATACTAGTTATACTAATTGCACTAGCAACTAACAATACTAAAAAGTTGTACTAGTTAGTTATACTAATTTTACCAGCAACTAATAATATTAAAATTAGTCAGTTATACTGGTTGTACAACTACTTGTACTATTAGTACTAATTCTAAAAATAGTAAGTTGTACTAGTTATACTAATTGTACTAGTAACTAACAATACAAAAATTTTTTAAGTTATACTAATTTTACTAGCAACTAACAATATTACAATTAGTCCGTTATACTAGTACTACTTTTACTAGTAACTAATAATTCTAAAAATAGTAAGTTGTACTAGTTATACTAATTGTACTAGCAACTAACAATACTAAAAAGTTATACTAATTGTACTAGAAACTATCCATACTAAAAATTTGTACTAGTTAGTTATACTAACTATTTAACTAATTTTACTAGTAATCAACAATACTAAAATAGTAAGTTATACTAATTTTACTAGCAACTAACAATAATAAAAATTACTAAGTTATACTAGTTGTACTACTTTTACTAGCAACTAATAATTATAAAAAATGGTAAGTTGTATTAGTTATACTCATTTTACTAGTAACTAACAATACTAAAAATAGTAAGTTACACTAATTTTACTAGCAACTAACAATATTACAATTAGTCAGTTATACTAGTACTACTTTTACTAGTAACTAATAATTCTAAAAAATAGTAAGTTGTACTAGTTATACTAATTGTACCAGCAACTAACTTACTAAAATTGTTTACTAATTAGTTATACTAACTAATTTAACTAATTTTACTAGTAATTAACAATACTAAAATAGTAAGTTATATTAATTTTACTAGCAACTAACAATATTAAAATAAGTAAGTTATATTAGTTGTACTACTTTTAATAGTAACTAATAATTATAAAAATAGTAAGTTGTATTAGTTATACTCATTTTACTAGCAACTAACAATACTAAACATAGTACATTATACTAACGATACAAGTTTTACATGCAACTAACAATACTAGAAACAATATGTAATGCTAGTTATACTAATTGTACTAGCAACTATCAATAATAAAAAGTTATACCGGTTATATTATTGTACTAGTAACTAACAATACTAAAAATAGTAAGTTACACTACTTTTACTAGCAACTAACAATACTAGTAAAAATAGTAAGTTGTACTAATTTTACTAATATAATTGAAAGCATCTAAATGCAGCGACAAACAGCATAATTAATAGTAAATATGTATTTTGCTACAAGATCAAAACTTACTGATTTCACACTGTGTTCCTGTAAACCCTGGCGGACACTGGCAGATGAAGTCACTGGAGTAAACGGCTTCTTTACACGTGCCTCCATTATAACACTTAGACACGAAACATGCTGAGGAACAGGAAGAAAAACAGAACAATAAATATCTGTGTACATTCATATCCTGAGGACTATTTCTGACTTTCATAAATTGTTTTTGCTGCTCTGAGTGACATTTCTATGGTAAAATGCTATTTTAAGTGTGCTACGTACATTTTTGGTCTTTCCAAAGTATTTGTAATTAATTGGGTGTAAAGAGTTTTTATATAATAATTACATCATTTTATATTTAGAAAGAGGACAACTTTACAACATATGCATCAATAAATTGTGGTCAAGCTGTAATACTTGTAATCCCGTGCCATAATTCAAAATGACAGGTGTTTTTAATTCCAGTGCATTTTCCATGATTTCAGAACACAGGATGAGAATACAGTCTTGAGCGAGTGACTCATGGGGAGGAGACGCTCTGAGGGACTCTACACTGAAATTTAAATGATTTGAAATAATGAAAATAGGTGGTTCTGCAGAAATGCTGTGGTTTCATCCAGTGGAGACACACACACACACAAAAGGAAAAACATAAACATATACATTTTATACTTTATATACACTTATTATTGTATATATAAAATAATAAATGTTTATTTTCTTTTAAAAGTTTAGTCTATTAGAGTGTGTGATCACTCACTGGTCACTGGGATCTCATGACAGCGGACTCTTCCTCGTGTGGCGCAGCGGCAGAATTCAACTTTTGGACCCCTCCATCGCAACCACGTCGCCCCCATGTCTCTGACCGCAGCCGAATCAGTGTCCACACAAGCTTCTGACACACACACACACAAAATGACAATGGACATAATGATTGTGGTCAGGGACAAATGCAAATTAAATGACTCAAGCTTTCTCCTCCACAGCCGAAACACAGACTGGGTTAGGACAGAGAGGACAGAAGCAAACAGAGGACAAAAGCGAGGCTGTGGTGCTTCATTGTGTTTGTCCTGAATGCTGAAGTTCTGCTTGTGAATGTGTGACATTCATGCTTTCCCTGCTTATATTGCGCCCCCTAGTGGACAACATGGACAACAGCACACTGAGGACATGCTTTGAATAGCTATTTGACTATTTGTAGTATACAGCCCATTAAAAAATCAAATATTAATAAAGTATTAAAAAAAACTATTATAAACTATTTTATATATATATATATATACACTTACACAATTAACTGTTATTTGCTCAATTAAATTGTTAAAATTTAATTGTTTGTCATCCAATTTTGTGTAAAAATGACTTTTCGCAGTTTGGTCAAATAATTAAAATATGTATAACTTTTTATATATAGCCATATTGTCTCTGGCACAAAAACAGTAAGTGATTTTAAATGAATTAATCTTAATTAGGGTGACAGTTAAGGTCAACAAAACATCTTAATTTACATATAACCGTGTTGAAAACAGCACATTGCAACAGGGACTTGAATCAGTGAATCGTTTCCTAATATGTTCATTTACACAAACAGTCTGAACGAACCGATTCACTATAACGAATCACTTTTTCAATGCTACTTATAAAAGAAAGCACCGTTTAGAGCGAACTGATTCTCTAGAATGAATCTGACTCGGTCACGCTACAGCTGCTCGTAGGTAAAGGTAGCTTGTTATTGGAAAAGCCACAATAACACATTACACAATAACACCGCTGTCTTTAATTTAGTGTCACGCTACAGAAAAGCATATTTAGGTTAGTAGCATTACAGCCAAAAGAAAACATTACATGACACTGAATCATTAAGCCAGCTTTGTTCAAACTGTCCAGCAGAGTTCCGCTCCAACCCCAATTAAACACACCTGAACCAGCTAATCAAGCTCTTGCATACTAGAAACTTACAGGCAGGTGTGTTGAGACAAGTTGGAGCTGAACTCAGCAGGACAGTTGCCCTCCAGGACAGTTGCCCTCCAGGACTGAGTTTGGACTTTAAACTTAAAGGCACAAAACAAATTCTTATAGGACAAACTTTTTGCTTGCACACAGTCAGCTGCATCCGAAATTGCATATTTTCCTATTGTATAGTAGGCGAAAAAGATCCACTGGAGAGGATTTGTGAATGGCAGTGAAGCGACGCAACAGACATTGTTAGGTCACATGGCGAATGTAGTACGTCTGGATTACATTCATATTATATAGGAAAATACTTTTTGTGTGGTCGCAAAGTAACTACTTATTCAAAATAAGTACCTTTCGGACGCAAACGACGCGTTGTCGTCTGCCAGGGGACAGAATCTAGAAAATACATAAATAAATATGATGAAAAGGAAAGTGATTTATTATTGTTTATTGATGTGTTAAACCAGCAGAAGTGTTGGTCATAAGCTGACCATGTGAGTTCGCCTCCGTTGTATTACATGCGTACAGGAAATTAGCATGCTGCATACTGCAGACACAGTATGAGTAGTATATGGTGGAGTTATTCTGAATAAAGCCATAGAGTGAAACTCACCTCTGTAAGTGCGTGCGCCTCTCTTCTGCCTGTGATGCAGCACCTGTCAGAGACGCAGAATGTTTAATACAGATATCATCCATTAAGACCTTTATCACACACACACACACACACACTTACAGTGGGATCTTCAGCGCTGCTCAGAGCAGCCAGAAGCAGCAGCAGCACGTTCAGCAATAATTTCATGTTCTCCTGTATATCTCTCTGTAAACACCTGCAAAACAAACATAAATGATTGTTACACATTTGCATGATGTTATTGCTCATAGTTTGCTCTTGCATGGAAAATTCATTTGTGCTTCATTTAAATATTCTCTGATAATTATCTTAAAACGTATTTGTAGTCGATGTACAGTAAGAGTACAGAGCTCAGCTATAACATTAATGTGGAAAGTTTGATGAAAAAAAACAAAAAGTTCATATTACTAAAACCATAAAATACTTGAAATAAACATTAACTGAAATAAAATATAAAAAAATAATAAAATACCCAACAGATCATTTATTACAGCTTGTCAAATTTGCCTCTATTTGAGTGTGAGCAAAAACACGCCGTTTTTGTGTGTGTCCCTTTAAATGCAAATGAGCTGCTGCTTTCCAGAAGAGGGCGGAGCTTTAACAGCTCAACAACAACAAAGCTGGAGAAACTCACGCAGCCAAAATGAGGATTGTCAGTAACGGTGTTCAGCCTTACATCTAGTAATGTAAGGCTGTAATGTAAGTAATGTAAGTTTCTAGTATCTGTAAAACCGCCTTCTTCCATCTAAAAAATATATCTAAATTACGACATATGCTCTCAATGACAAATGCGGAACAGTTGGTTCATGCATTCATGACCTCAAGACTAGATTACTGTAACGCTCTACTGGGTGGTTGTTCTGCTCGGCTTTTAAACAGACTACAGTTGGTCCAAAATGC
>RJVU01069905.1:906902-954527 GCA_003731715.1 Anabarilius grahami
TGTGTGTGTGTGTGTGTTGAAGCCGGACAGGAAGTTTATGGGTCTCTTCCTATTGGCTGCAGTGTCTTGTAAACACAGTTGATTATATGTGTGTGTAACTTGAGAAAACAAGGAAGCATTTCTGAGGAACACAATGATTATGAAAAAAACCTGAAATACCTGATAGTAAAACACATTCACAGTGAAGTCCATGGACAGCTTGAGTAATAAAGTCTCTGATACAATAATATTCATGCATTTCAAGGGTCAGTGTCTAGAATACAAACTAACCAGTTTAACCAGCATTTCTCAGGGTGACATTTATACATTTTTACAATAATTAATCAGTCAGTGCTGACTGATTAGAGTAGGAAAAACCCTAAAGAATGAATAACAGGAACACACCTGTAGATCTCTATAATATCACAGCTGTTTCTCCTAAAAGACAATGAGAATGCAGATCAAATGGAGTCTCTTGTTCCTCAGATGTTTCTCCAGAGGAAAATCCCCCAGTAATCTCACACGTGTTTCCTCTAGAGCTTCAGAAGAGATCACAACTGTCTCAAACCATTATCAGATTTCCCAAGACACCAGAGTCTGCAATCAGAGATCTCAACATGAACTCATTTCTCATCAAGATCACTGTGTGTCAATAGTTGACTCACTTGCATCTGCGACAAAGTTGGCATTAAATGCAAACACAAAAACACATGCATATAATGTCAGCACTGCTGCAGTATAATGCAGCGGTTAGTTAACACGGTTTGCATGTTCGTTACGGGCGTGAGACATACAGGCACCATGTTGTGCAGGAAACATATGGACCCAGCTGACACGAGAGAGAAAACACACACACACACACACATGCAACACAGAAGCCCCTTCACAAACTCAGAAACAACACAATCGGATCTGTCTGACCTGATGTGAGCCGACCGTCTGCAGAATGACACCCTTTTCCTTTCTTAACTGCCTTTCCTTCCGTTCTCCTCTCTTGGTCTCTTTATTATTTGACCTCATTCAGCTCTTATAGTGAGTCAGTATGAAGTCTGTCTTTCTGAGTCACATGGATATAAAACCACAGGCCTGCAACAACCACAAACTTAAAAGTATTTTAGTCTAGTTTCAAGTCAAAATATGCTTCAAACAAGACACTTTGACACTGCACAAGGATGCATCTTAAAGGGGTGGTTGATTATGATTTGACTTTTTTAACTTTAGTTAGTGTGTAATGTTGCCGTTTGAGCATAAACAACATCTGCAAAGTCACGACGCTCAAAGTTCAATGCAAAAGGAGATATTTTCTTTTAAAGAAATCACTTTTTAAATGGCTGGTAGGGACTACAACGAGCTTCTTCCTGGGTTAGTGACATCATAACCCTAAAATTTACATAAAACCCGCCCCCAAGAACATGCGACAAAGGGGGTGTGGCCATGTTGGGCTGCTTTAGAGAAGAGGAAGAGTTGTTGTAGTAGAGTGTTGTTGCCATGCCGTCATTTTACGTCAGACTGCTTCATAAACTAGGGCTGGATTTGCACAAAAGATTAACATGACGGCACATGCTAGTGGATGAGTTGAATCAACTCCACAGCAACTACATAAATTTATCCACTAACCATTCAGAAACGTCCAGTTTCATTCTAAAAGTTGTAACTTCTTCCTGAGTCTCTCCATCAGTGTCGACTCCGGTTTGAACAATGTAAGGCTGAACACCGTTACTGACAATCCTCATTTTGGCTGAGTGAGATTCTCCAGCTTTGTTGTTGTTGAGCTGTTAAAGCTCCGCCCTCTTCTGGAAAGGGGGCCGGGAGCAGCAGCTCATTTGCATTTAAAGGGACACACACAAAAACGGCGTGTTTTTGCTCACACCCAAATTTGACAAGCTATAATAAATGATCTGTGGGGTATTTTGAGCTGAAACTTCACAGACACATTCTGTAAAAATAAGCAGCGTTTGTCTTTTCACAGCATAAAACCCACTACATTTAGACAACATATGCATCAAAACAGTTGTCACAAATCTTAAAATCGAACAAAACAAATCCCATGCAAGATATATTCTTTGCAAACAAGTCTTAATATATTAAGAAATGTTTCTTCTCTGGAATCTGGAAAACAACGAGTTGTTGCACTGAAACTAAGCAACATTTAATAGCCATCTACATTTGTGTGTGTAGTTTCTCTGTGTGTGTGTGTGTGTGTGTGATAGTGTGTGAAATCCAATCCCGGGCCCCAAAGGCAGAACAGAGCGTTATTGTCCAGCAGACACAACTCATGTGGGAGGGAAGAATGGAGGAATAGATTACTGCGAACGTGATGAGTGAGTCTAAAGGCTTGTAAAGGAGTGAAGCTGAGTCACCGCATGCAGAGAGAAAGAAAAGGAGAGAAACGGTGTTCTCGTTACGAGAGCGTATATATCTGCCCTGCATCTGTCCATCTGTAAGCTCTCGATAAATACCACGGCTGAACCAACGTAGGATAAGAGAAGCTGCCTGCAATTTGAAAGCAAAAAACAACTCTTACTGGCAACATGTTAACGTCAGCACAAGCAGAACTGGTGAGTTATGAGCAGATCTTACTTAAACCAACAAGGTCCTGCCAACCCCCTTAACACAGCAGTGTAAAGCACAAAGCTAATGCATCAGAGCATGGTCGAAATGTGCTGACTATGATCCGACTGCAAACAAATGCAGAGATATGCACCATAACCCTGGTCTTAATAAAAGCCTGAGGCGTTTTGGCCTGTAGTTTGGCCAATCTAGGTTAGTTTTGGACCTGTCGTCAAGTGCGTCTGATGCCCGGTATCTCTCATACGAATGACGTTAGACAAGAGGTGCTGGACGTTCATCGGCACAAGCATGTTATTGGGTAATTCTGCAGATAAGAGCAGCTTTACACACAGCAGAACTTTATTAGGGCAATATTGAATTCCTGAGCGTCGACGTCACGTGAGCCTGAAGGACTTTATACAGACGACATGAATTATAGTCTGATTACTGTAAACGCTGGATCAATGCCTAAGACAACTGCAGTGCAATAACAGCACAGTTTCATGCAGATCTGAACACTGTCTGATACAGAGAGAAGCACAAACCAATGGTTTATACATAGGTTATGAAAATACAAAGTGCTTCTTGCGGTTAAACTGAAATTAACTGGTTTTACCGCATCAACCTGATCAACCACACTGCAAATATTAACTGATATATCCTTACAATAACATTCTTTTATTCTATATCTACATATAGCTAATATAAATAGACAAGATTTTACTTGCATTATAGTTGTTTTTTATACAATGTCAAATGTTATACAAAAATATTTTATAAGACAATCAAACTGACTGCATTATAACTGAAGTAGCCTATAAAATAATAAAGTAGTTTTAAGGAAACAACTGCACATGTTCATGTTTACTGTGTATTTATATATATATATATATATATTCAAACACTAAACACTATACAAGTTTGTAGTCTATATAAGTAATGTTATTTGGCAGTGTCTCAAATACCATCAAATATCATTTTGTACAGTGCATATAGCCATAATATAAGCAAAATTGAGCTTATATAGCTTAAACGAGCTTAAAATAATGTGATTTTTGACTTTCTTTCATGCAAACCACTGAAAGAAAGTCAAAAATCACATTATTTTCATTATACTATTATGTCTAAATAATGTTCTATATAATATATAAGCTCAATTTTGCTTATATTATGGCTATATGCACTGTACAAAATGATAAAACATAATACACTTTTTTTTAATAAATGCATGTTATTATATATGACTCAACCTGACTAAATTAGGCTACATTTTAAGTATTAAATAATGAATCAATATAAGAGTCATATCATATATAGATAACAACTTAAGGAAACAATTGCTGATGTTAATGTTTACAGTGTATTATTATATATTATTTTAAAATACGATGCAATTTTGTAGTCTATATAACTGAAATAAACGCATAACTATAGTGTCTCAAATCACAGCATTTGTGGGCATCATCTGCAAGTTTTCCTTCATCAGATGTGATTATATGATGCTGTCTAGGCAGACAGCTCTGTGTTTTGAAGCACGTACAGCCCTGTTTTTGAACTCGAAACCTGTTCAAGCAATAAATAAAGCCGCTGTTTCCACGTCTTACCTCCCGAAACAAGTGCGCTTTCCTCCTATTCAATGCGCGTAAATGCGTCTTAATCCAAAGTGTCTCTCTGAGTCTCCTCCGGGTCTCTGTGTCTGTGCTCGTGAATCTCAGGATATTTATTCCGGAGGTGATGATGCTGAAGGGGGGCGGGGAGAGGGAGAGTCCCTCATGAATGAGTCCGACAAGTGCGTTACTTCAGTAAGTAATAACATACAGGATCAGTGACGTAATCCTTACACAAGAAGTATGTTGGCACTTAAAAACGTATGCATGGAACTGCATAAGCCAACATCAAAGAAACTGTCAGATACTGTTAAAATATCAGACAAAAAGAAATTCGTTTGGTTTTAAGTGATAAAACAATATAGTATTAAAGACAAAAAAGTTTTGTGACACTTACTAATATTGATAGTTAAGGTGCAGAACTACACATGAGGAGAAATGACTTCATACATCATACAAATACTATAGCTAAAGAAATGTGAACTTACTGGAAAGATGTTTCTGATGTGCTTTGATCGCAAAAAAATATTCTTGATTCCTATTTGCCCAGCTGTGTAGTTTAGCCTACATCTGTGAGTCCTTTAGAAGTCTTTGTGTTTTACTCAGCAGAAAATTAAGACAACAAATTAGAAGACTAAATCACCTCGGGCGCCTGTGCTGTAAACCACTAACCCTGGTGTATATTTAGTAACTTATTCCACAATTATGTGGGTGTATATATTAGCCAAAGTGTGTGTTTTTGAGGGAAAAATCTTTGTGACATCTCAACTTCCATCATGGAACCAGGCGGGTTTTAAAAACCATTGGTCTGGGTTTTTGTCTGGCTTGGTGTGGAGGTGAAAGAACAAGTTTTAGTTGCTAGTTCAAAAGAGGCGCACGTTAACTAGCGACGATGGCTTATTATTGACAAAGTGGCAGCATGACTGTGTGATATTGCTTTAAATTTCAAAAAACAAGAAGTTAATAATGAGTAACTTACATTTTAGACACATTACTGCCCACTACTTACTTGTTTTTGTTCCCTCAACGATCCAAACAAAACCACAGCAGAACCGTTCCATGTTTCTTGACGCCGTTGTTGAACGAATCGGTTCAGTGAATAATTCAATGACTCACTCATTTCTTTTGTTCCTGTATAATCGATCGTGTGGATGATTCAATGGCTGCGTCCGAAAACTGGAAAATGCTGCCTTCTGAGGACACATTTCAAGGTAGGAAGGCATCAAGGCACGTCCGAATCCAATGTTAGCTTCACTTCCTGTCTCATGAGATACCTTCATCTGATAGATGTTTGAAGGAAGTATGGATGTATCCTTAGATGCCTTTGATATCCCACAATCCTGTGCTTTCCATTCTGTGACAGTTGAGCTAGAAAAATAAAGATGGCGTCCGAAAGTTGCGTTTGTTGCTCAGTTTGTGTATGAATGTACGATTTTGACCAATATATTTCAATTTTGATATCATTTCTATCGAGAAATTACTACTGTTGTAATTAAATATTTGTTTAGTTCTCACCAAAGCTTGCGTTATATTGCTGTAGATCATTAAACTGTTACGCTGCCTCAGAAGTCTGTCCGAAATCAATTTCGTGAGGTACCTTAATGCACAAACGCTGCCGTACAAGTCATTCTCTTATAACTTAAAACAGCTACCAAGGTTTTCGGACGCAGCCTTTGACTAGTTCATGACTGAATCAGCTCTTGAATGAATCAGTTGAATTAATGATTCAATTCCCATTTATAATAGTCACTTAATTGTCGCCACCTACTGGTGTAAAGATGTAACTTGCAGAAAGAGTCAGTATAAAATCCCCACTAAAATACCAGCATGACAAAAAGGGGGAAATCTGCTGTTATTTACTATGTTTGAGAATGAAGAGTAATGAACTTGAATTTACGTCACACAATGTTATTTTAATTCACATTGATTCATTTATCAGAAGCTTTATCCAAAGAGCATCACAAGCAATTTGTCAGATTGAGCCAACAATGCCAAACATTACAAGCCGGATTAGTAAACAAGCAAGAGAAGTGAAATGCAGAAAGGAAGAGTAAGATAACTCTTTTATATATTATAGGCCTATGTGTAGTGCTCTTCGTGACATATATTTGTGTTGGTATTGTGTGACTCAAGCATGTTTATTATCTGTATAATGTTAAACACAGATTATCTTCTTGTATCATCAAGTATTATGCACGGTAACAGGAAACTTCTGTGTAAACACATAACGAGAGCAGCTGGGGCGGTTCAGGACGTCACATCTACGCCATCTTCATCACTCACACTAGAACATCAGCTAGTGACCAGAATGGACCAATGTCACCAAAATGACCCGTAGAATTTCTTATATGAGGCAACGTGCGATTCATAAGAGCATCTAATTAAGAAGATTTATTAGCTGTTTACCCTCCTTCTATTTATTTACTCAACGATGACGTTTCCGCAGGCTACATCTGAGAGTTTCCGTATCGCTCAGGCCGAAATGGCCAAAAGATTCATTAGATTCACTTTCAGAGAGCAGATTATTCATAATGACGCAGGACATCAGGATTATTATGTTACTGTGGCTATTTAGGAACACAGCAGTTCTTGTAAAATGAACATCTCTGAGGAACAAACCCATAAAAGCAACCTTTTATTTGGACATTTAAAGAGAAAACGGGTCATAATGAGGAGGTGAGGGTGTCTCCTGAAAGTACAGAGACACAGTCAAATGATTATTTATTTGATATTATTACACAAATAAAAGTTACTTTTAAAAATATTGCTTTTTATGCATTAGATTAAAGTTTATCTTTTTATAAAGTTGCATTGCTCCCAATAGATTTAAAACAGTTCAGCAGAAACTCTTACAAATTTAAACATCAATCCTTTGACAGAAAAAGAAAAAAATAACAAATGAAGGAAACTCCAACTTTCAAGGCTGAGAGGTTATATCTGTAAATATGTCCTCTTGTAGGGTGGCACCACAGGAAATCATCATTAACAGCTCACTCTTTTGAGGAAATGATCACAAGAGTACGCAGCAGTGATTCAAACAGTGGGTACAAGAGATGGAGGAAATGTATAAACCTTTGAGATCATATACATATACATCATATACACACAAAAGCCTTTTTTATATTAAAAATAAATAAATGAATCAAAATAAAAGTACTTAAACATCTAAAGGAAATCTGGATACTCAGGACATTCATTGCTTTTATTTTTTAATCAGTTTTGTTAGTATTATTTCAATACATGGAAAACACATGTAATTTAGCCTGTCCTCTGCATGAGGTCACAATGAAAAATTGCCAAAGTGTTTAAAAATGCAACAAATTAAAAAATATACATTTAAATTGAAAGGCAGAGATCTGTAGTATATCAAACTATACAAAAAGTAAGTCTTGAATTATATTTTCCATAAAAAATGCCTATCAAAGTTGTGTCCTCACTTTGCGTCACACCGTCAGGATTTTGTTATTTGATATTTTTTTTATTTTAGATATTTTTTTCTGAATAAATCATGCAATGTCATGGTCATATTTCACTCTGAGAACCCCTTTCATTTTTCCTGCTCATTGTGGATCTCACAGTAGGACACATAGTCCTGGAAGTTTTATAGTTTTTTATATTTTATACAAACAATGTTGAAGTCTCTGCGGTCACAGCTTTAACATGTCGACTCCGTCATCCCGCTGTAATAGTTTCTGTAAATAGTTGTGGGTTAAATCTTGGCATTTTTATATGTTTATTAAGGCAGCTACAACTGAGAAAGAAAACAAAATTACTCCACTGTACAACACGTGGTTAAGGTGAAAAAAAAAGGCCAACTCTGTCAGGTCTGATGGTTACAAGTGCTCTCAAAACGTCTATATAATGTGATTTAATATGTTTTTTTGCATATGGGGAATTCTTCTAATGTTGTTTCATGATTCTATTTACATATACTGTATATTTGGCCCCAGCTGGACCTTTGTCAACTCTGTCAGTATTTGTCAACTCCGTCAGTATTTGTCAACTCCATCAGTATTTGTCAATTCTGTCAGTATTTGTCAACTCTGTCAGTATTTGTCAACACCGTCAGTATTTGTCAACTCCATCAGTATTTGTCAACTCCGTCAGTATTTGTCAACTCAGTCGGTATTGTCAACTCTGTCAGTATTTGTCAACTCCATCAGTATTTGTCAACACCGTCAGTATTTGTCAATTCTGTCAGTATTTGTCAACTCCATCAGTATTTGTCAACACCGTCAGTATTTGTCAACTCCATCAGTATTTGTCAACTCCGTCAGTATTTGTCAACTCAGTCGGTATTGTCAACTCTGTCAGTATTTGTCAACATGTCAGTATTTGTCAGCACCGTCGGTATTTGTCAACTCTGTCCGTATTTGTCAACATGTCAGTATTTGTCAACATGTCAGTATTTGTCAACACCATCAGTATTTGTCAACTCCGTCAGTATTCGTCAACTCCGTCAGTATTCGTCAACACGTCAATATTTGTCAACACGTCAGTATTTGTCAACACCGTCAGTATTTGTCAACTCCGTCAGTATTTGTCAACTCCGTCAGTATTCGTCAACTCGTCAGTATTTGTCAACTCCGTCAGTATTTGTCAACTCCGTCAGTATTCGTCAACTCGTCAGTATTTGTCAACTCGTCAGTATTTATCAACTCCGTCAGTATTCGTCAACTCGTCAGTATTTGTCAACTCCGTCAGTATTCGTCAACTCGTCAGTATTTGTCAACTCGTCAGTATTTGTCAACTCCGTCAGTATTTGTCAACTCCGTCAGTATTTGCCAACACGTCAGTATTTGTCAACTCCGTCAGTATTCGTCAACACGTCAGTATTTTTCAACTCCGTCAGTATTCGTCAACTCCGTCAGTATTCGTCAACACGTCAGTATTTGTCAACACGTCAGTATTTGTCAACTCCGTCAGTATTTGTCAACTCCGTCAGTATTCGTCAACACGTCAGTATTTGTCAACTCCGTCAGTATTCGTCAACTCCGTCAGTATTTGTCAACTCCGTCAGTATTTGTCAACTCCGTCAGTATTTATCAACTCCGTCAGTATTCGTCAACACGTCAGTATTTGTCAACTCTGTCAGTATTTGTCAACTCTGTCAGTATTTGTCAACTCCGTCAGTATTTGTCAACACGTCAGTATTTGTCAACTCCGTCAGTATTTGTCAACTCCGTCAGTATTCGTCAACACGTCAGTATTTGTCAACTCCGTCAGTATTTGTCAACTCTGTCAGTATTTAACACTGTCAGGTGAAGGTTTTTGTTCATTTCAGTGTAAATGTCTTATTCATTTTTCAATTTGTTGTGTTAAAATATTAAGGGCCAGATTTACTAAACGGGGCAAATTAGCGTGAGAGTGCAATTCCACAAATGCGGCGATGGGAGTGGCAAATTTTGCGTGTGATTTTGCTACTGCTGATGCGCAAATTAAAGAACACAGACGCAGTCACAATCATTTACATAATGACCAACGCAATCTACCAAGAGCAGTGCAAATTTTGTGTCTGAAAGGGAAACTCCTACAAATGCATATACATTAAGGTCAGCCGCAAAAACAAGTCAGTCCACGCCTTTTCAGTGCTGATTTTGCACTGCGCGTCTTTAGTAAATCCTGACAGTAGTTTTTTAACGCCAAAAGAGGGTTTGCGCTGGCGCAAGCTGTTAGTAAATCTGGCCCTAAAACATCAACCGAACTACATGATATCATGTCTCATTTACCTAAGTACATTGGTTATATATGTTTAATATTAAAAAGAAGGTTAGATAATTAAGGAATTTAGATTATAACCCCTAACCCAAGAAATATACATAACTGAAGACTTTACACTGTTGTCGGATGGATCAAAATAAAATATAATGCTTTTTAATGTGTCTAATAGAGTTGACACAAATTAAGTAAACTGATAAAAAACATTTTTATCTCAATCAGTGCTTTATATAATGCACATCATTTCTGTAATTTATGCATTAAGCATAAATAGCCTAAATGAAAATATATTTTAAAAGGTTGGTGACATTTTTCACAGTTTGAATGCACTTTAACTCATGCATTAAACACTAGATGAGTATAGATAGATAGATAGATAGATAGATAGATAGATAGATGTTTATTGTACAGAAATTAAGGCTAAGTATGGTGATTTGATATGCTTAGTGTGTAGTATGTATACTAGCCTATTGTAAGTACGGATGTTGCTTTGCAAGTCTGCTGCTCTTTTACAATATTTACGGTAAAGGAAAGTTTCAGGAAGTAGAGAAACTCAGTGCTCTTCTGCTTTCAAAACATAATCATAAACATTTACTGACTAACTTACGAAAGAAATCCGTAGATGTGTAAAGATCGCAGGAACCCTCTGTGTTGAGAAGTGTTTTGGAGTAGATCAGCTCAAATCTGACAGCAGCAGGTAAAATCACTTCACAATAACGGCGGTAAAGGTGAACACGAGCTGCTTTATCGCACAATATACTGCGAATAAAACCTATTTATATTTAAACATATGAACTTTAGTTAGTTTTATGTGATGCAGCAGCTTTATGAAAGTTTGATAACCTGATCTGATCTGATCTTGTGTACAAACGTGCTGATTATAATAAACAAAACTGTGTTTCATAACATCAAGTTCACACAATATATTAAAACAGAAAATAAAACGATTTGAAATCTCACACACGTGTTCAGCTGCCTAAATGAGGACATGGACATCTGCTCACCAAAACTGCATTTTTTTTTAGATATAAAGACATAAAGTAAAAACAATAATGTTGTGAAATATCATTGCAATTTAAAATAGTTTTTTGTATGTGAATATATAGTAAACTATAATTTATTTCTGTGATCAAAGCTGATTTTTCAGCATCATTACTCCAGTCTTCAGTGTCACATGATCCTTCAGAAATCATTCAAACATTTCTGATTATTATCAGTTTGGAAAACAGTTGTGCTGCTTCATATTCAGGGTTATATTTTGTCTTTATGTGTCTTTAAATGTCTATATACTAACTAAAACCCTCAAATATATACTAATAATCTAAATAATAATAATAATAATAATGAAAAACTAGATAATAACAATAATTATCATAAAACATTTAGTTTATGTGTCATTTTTACAAATGAGGACCTCTTCAGATGCCGTATTTAGCTCTTGTATTTTCACACATATGCTCATGATCCTAGCACACATGGATATCGGTGTTTTTAACCGTTCTGATGTTGTTCCCTCTCTCTGCAGGTTTTGAGGGGCCGTCATGAGCCGTCCGCCCTCCATGCAGCCGCAGATGTGTGGCCCCTGGGAACTGAAAGAGCGACTGGGAACCGGAGGCTTCGGGAATGTCACTCTCTGGCAAAATAAGGTAAAATATGATTCCTTAGAAAGTCAAGCGTAGCTCACTCGTAAACCCAGTCCATCCGCAACATGACTAGAACATTTGCCTGGATCAACATCCTTGTGGGTGCTGGAATAATATTTCTTTCAAGCAGTTCGGATTAGTTTTAGGGTTCTAACAACATTCTTATCAACTTTTCGTGTTCCTCAGAGTTTTGGGCTGATTTATAATGGTGGGAATGTTTTAAAATGGGACTAAAGTTGCTTTAAACCACAGTGTTGTATTATAAGTGAATCAGGCTGATTGGACACACAGACGTAGATGACGGTGAATCCATTCTTATGACATTCAGCATGCGTCAGTGTGCATTTACTGTCCGCTGTGCATCAGGATCATGAGGAGCGGCAGATGTGTTCAACTGATTTATTGTTTCCTGTTCAAATATATTGTGAAATGCATATTTCTATAGTATATGTGCGTAGCTGCAGATGCTCAGTTTCTCATGATGGAGAAAGGCATGCTATAATTATATTAATTTATGATAAGTGATTCACAATCCAATTGGATCCAGTCTTGGGTCCAGATCTAAACCTCAAAATAAACAAACTTTAGAGTTTAAACCACAAGTTATGGGAATTGCTTCAGAAGGATTTAACATTCTGCTCTATTTCTATGATAGTAATCAAATAATCAAGTTTGTATATATATATATATATATACAGTACAGTCCAAAAGTTTGGAACCACTAAGATTTTTAATGTTTTTAAAAGAAGTTTCGTCTGCTCACCAAGGCTACACTTATTTAATTAAAAATACAGTAAAAACAGTAATATTGTGAAATATTATTACAATTTAAAATAACTGTTTTCTATTTGAATATATTTCACAAAGTAATTTATTCCTGTGATCAAAGCTGAATTTTCAGCATCGTTACTCCAGTCTTCAGTGTCACATGATCCTTCAGAAATCATTCTAATATGATGATCTGCTGCTCAATAAACATTTAATGTGTACAATTGTACAAAATATTTGTGAACAATATATTTTTTCAGGATTATTTGATGAATAGAAAGTTCAAAAGAACAGTGTTTATCTGCAATCTAATCTTTTGTAACATTATAAATGTCTTTACTGCCACTTTTGATTGATTTAATGCATCCTTGCTGAATAAAAGTATTCATTTCTTTAATTTCTTTTCAAAAAAATAAAAATAAAAATTCTTACTGACCCCAAACTTTTGAACGGTAGTGTATAATGCTACAGAAGCTTTGTATTTCAGATAAATGCTGTTCTTTTGAACTTTCTATTCATCAAGGAATCCTGAAAAAAAAAGTACACAACTGTTTTCAACATTGAAAATAATCATAAATGTTTATTGAGCAGCAAATCAGCATATTAGAATGATTTCTGAAGGATCATGTGACACTGAAGACTGGAGTAACGATGCTGAAAATTCAGCCTTGGATCACAGGAATAAATTACTTTGTCAAATATATTTAAATAGTACACAGTTATTTTAAATTGTAATAATATTTCACAATATTACTGTTTTTTACTGTATTTTTAATTAAATAAATGTAGCCTTGGTGAGCAGACGAAACTTCTTTTAAAAACATTAAAAATCTTAGTGGTTCCAAACTTTTGGACTGTACTGTATATATATATATATATATATATTAGAGATGCACCAATAATCGGTATCGGCCGATAAAAGTAAGTTTTCACAGTTTACCAACAGCCGATAGTCAGGGCCGATATATTCTGTCAATCAAAAGAGGGCAGGAAAATGCACTGCATTTGAAATCAAAGTTTTGATGTTCAATAATAGTAATTTTATGAATTAACAACATTCAGAAAGTTAAGAAATATTAATTTAATCTTCAGAATCTAGTTAATGTGTGTTAATATTAATTTGAGTAATGTGTTTATTACTGATACCAGTTACTCTGAAACAAGTTGATGAAATGGAGAGAACAAAATTTTTATTTGCATTTCTTTCAAAATATAATAATTAAAAATATAGTTATTAATAATAATGAAATTATCATTAATTTAAAAAAGGTGTATAAAAGGCAGAACCCCCAAAGTATTGGTATCGCTATCGGTATCGGCAGATATCACTCTGAATAATTGGCTATTGGTGTCGGTGGAGAATTTATTATATCTCTATTCNTTTTTAAATCCTCACAATTCAAAATCTAACTGTCTAACCGCATTATCAGGCTTATTATTGTTAACTAATACTAAAACCATAAATTCATTATTTAAATTAAATAAACATTCACTGAAATAAAATAAATTATAAAACTTATTGCTTCTACCTTCAGTTAAACTGTTAACAGTGATTGTAAATTGTAAATTATTACATTATTAGCTAAGTGCATTGTCTAAATTGTAATGTTGACTTGCATTCTCTGTAAAGCTGCTTTGAAATGATATGTATCATGAAAAGCGCTATACAAATAAATGTGAATTGAATTGAAATTGAATACTAAAATAACTAAAACGAAATAAATTAAAGCTAACAACTAAAACTTAAAGTCCCCCTGTGTTATGAATAAGCTGGTGTGTTCCAAAACAATGACAAAATTCCCATTTAGGAGATATAAGCATTCAAAACTTACAGTCTCTCACTTCCGCTAAAATGGATCACGGATTTTCATGACATCACCTTCGCATCAAATCTTCTGTCTGATCAAGCCTCCTCCTACACTCTTACAGACGCTGAATTTGCGACTGAAATCGGTCATTTATTCACACATTTACTAGTTTCTACATGGTGAATGGCACATAGTGCACTATATAGAGAATAGGGAAAGATTCAGACAGTGTAAATATGATTTCCTTTGACACGAATGAAGTCCGTTTTCACGTTAGTGTCACATGAACCGCCGCAGCACGAGCACAGTCTGCTCCGGTTCAGAGACAGGAGCGTACAGAGCGGATCACATGCGCGAGTCGGCACAGACCACAAAAGATATCGAACCTATTTGAATTCTGCACAGAATGCTGTATATTAAAGCGATATAAAGGACATTAGGAGGAGAAACGGTTAGAGATTAGAAGGAAACTGAGGTTTTACAGAGTCTAACGACTCTGGCCGAGCTGTAACATAAACAAAACGCTATTGGCTATTTTAAAAAAGAGGCGGGGCTGTTCGATATATCGCCCTGTCTTCCTGTTTTAGTTGAAATTACGTCAACACATTGAATAATGCTGCGCGCTCCAACACTCTTCAGCGGGCCTTTAATGAAAATATATATAATAAGTTAAAACATTTAAAAATGACAAAATCACACAACTAAATTTCTAAAAACTAAAATGAAAAATATGAAAGTAAAATTCTAATTATTAACAAAAACTAAAATAGTATATCAACGATAGTAAAATAAAAGTGGTTGTTGAATGGCTCGGCGATTAACTAGAAAAATAAAAAATGGACAATGATATTATAATAAGAATTCCATGCAAGGATCAAGAGAGGATGTTGATCCAATAATATGTTACTCAAATTAGGGTCACAGTCTTTTAAAAAAAAAAAAAATTGGGTGGTCTGCTGGTAAACGGCGCACCGGGGTCGTCCCACCCCATCCTGCTACAGCACATCAGGATAGAGGTGTTTGAATGTCTTAAAATAGAGGCATCAGATTCCCATGATTTAACCTTCACGGCACTGGGACTCTAACAATAAGATGAAAGGAGGAAATGCATCTACCTGCTTTGTCCCACTTCCTGTCACGGATGACATCATGATCACTCATTGCCTGCACTGAAACACACACACACACACACACATTCTTAAAGAGGTTTCTGAGCGTGACGATCATATATTCTGCAAGGAATGCTGAAGAAGATTAAACATTAATGATTCCTCGTGTTGAGGAGAGGTGTGCTGTTACCAGGGCTATTTTAAAAAGTGCTCATGTTGCTTTAATAAGTCATCAGATGCACCACTGCTGGACCATATAACAGGGTCTTAACACATTTTATTGTCTCTGTATCCTGTATAGCACAGGTTGTGTTCAGGGGTGACATCATGTCATGTCACCAGTAATTAGGGTGTTGGTGAAGCGGATGTTGATGACCACTCACTGAAACCAGTGTGGAAATGCTGTTTTTGTGTCTGTGGCTGTTGTGTATGTGTAAACGTCTGAGATCACATTGAATAATCATATTAAATAAGTGCAAAATAGAAATATCTTCACCATAGATTTGTGCCATTACAGTTAAAGCCTCATGATGATGATGTCAGAGTTTACTAAATGCAAAATGCATCATGTTTGCTTACTCACCTGACTGCATTGGTTTCTCTCTTTCTGCCGTTTTCCGGTTGATGTCGCCGGTCGTCATAATTCCTGTCATGAGGAGTGAACTAAAAGGAAGTACCATAGGAAATGGGCAAGATGGAATTCCAGTGCCACCTTTTTGATTTCCTCTCTGAATTTCACTATAGTATGACAATTCTTTACCCCCCACAGAGACACTCATGCATCTATCATTCACTATTGATCATTCATTCATTATGATAGTAGACTCACATTCGGCTCCAAAGGTCACAGACACATTTCACCCTCATGACAGTTTATGTGTCAACTCAACCAGAGGTCCTCGGCTCAAATTTTGATTTTGTTAATATTTATTCTGGTGAAAGAAATACATAAATGAAGAAGAAAGGCAAAATATTAAATGTCACAGATGTATATTTACTGAGTAATCCACTATTTTGTAGAGGGGGTCAAAATGACCATTTTTACCTTTTGGAGCCAAATTAGAGGGGTGTAAAAATGACTTTATAAAGATGGCAGCATCATTATTTTATTTTTACACAGAAATTGGTAGATCTATTAGTAAAATCTGTTGACTTTATCAATCTTTGTTTTATTATATGCCAACGATGACCGGGAAAAAAGCAGTTCTTGTTATTTATTAACTGTATGCAAAGTGACCCACATTTGGTTTTTGACCACTTAAAATGTGTACAATTGACTCATGGAGCCACATTGAGATCCCCATATCTCTGGAAATGAACCATGTTGAGCCTTAAAAATTGAGATACCACAAGAAAAGTTTGTGAAGAACCAGAATCTAAAATGATATTAAGAGATCTTTAATACTTCTTGAGTTACAGACATGCAAACTTGAGGCAAAGAAGTGCTTTTTTCCCATTTTTGAACTGTCAACGTTGGCGTATAATGAAACAAAGATTGATAAAGTCAACAGATTTTACTAATAGACATACCAATCTCTGTGTAAAAATAAAATAATGATGCTGCCATCTTTATAAATTCATTTTTACACTTCTGTAAATTGGCTCCAAATCTCAAGTCATTTTGACCCCCTCTACAAAATAGTGGATTACTCAGTAAATATACATCTGTGACATTTAATATTTTGGCTTTCGTCACAATTTAAGTTTGTCTTTCTACAGAAAAAAATTAACAAAATAACAAAATAAAAATTTAACAAAATTAAAAAATTTGAGCTGGGGAAGTTTCCGAAATTTGGTTGATTTGACACTGAATGACCCTATAAATAAAATGTGTTATTATTAAAGTAAGAGTCATGTACTGTAAAGAAAATAGATCTAATGGTCCCATTGTTTGTGCCTGCTGTATATTAAAGTACCACGGTATTATCATCTGATACCATCAATGTACTATGGTACTGTTACAGTAATTTTGTCTGTGAAGTTTCTAACATGTGTTGGTGTATCTGTGTGTGTGTGTGTGTACAGGAGAGCAGCGTTCAGATCGCCATCAAACAGTGTCGGCAGGAGCTCAGCGTCAAGAACAAGGGCAGATGGAGTTTAGAGATTCAAATCATGAAGAGGTGAATATATCCTGACCAGAGTCAGTTTCCTGTTTCTCCCTGTAGGTCAGTACGGTTCAAACACAGGTCTGTTCCTCATTTCAAGGGGCATTTACATAGAAGTCTGATCAGCGTCAGAGAGAAAGGAACATGTTCACGAAAAACAAACAATAACCGTTTTTGGTGCACAAACACTGTCATTGGAACTCAGGGTGATTAAAAAACGAAAATAATAAATGTAATGACTCCTTCACAGTAATTCTGCAAATGACTACACCCATTTTTTTGGCTGATTACTTGATGTTGGCTTTCACATCATAGCAGATGCTTCTTTAAAGAGAAAACACTCTTATTTTCATGGTATTTTTCCATTTTTTTGCCCTCTGAATCTATGTTTACCATCTTTTAATGTGCAGTCCATTAAGCGACCACGCAAAGCCTTCCGTTGTTATTCGGCTATTTATAAGTGTTTTTATGAACAAAAGTTCTGAGCAAAACAAAGAGGGATGGATTTATGACACCACAGTAGTAAAAAAGTGACCCAGTACAGCGGCCGCAGCATCGGTTTGTGCCGTCACAACACCTTCAGGCTCATCTTAAATTAGGAGCAAGTGCATCTCTGGAGGTTTTCTTCCTGTTATTAGTATAGGGCTGATTTTGTTGTGGCTGTATTCATGTCCAGTTGTTTATTGGAAAGCTGCTTATTGTATAAATTTTTTAGGGCGTGAGCTAGAGCTGCATGACTCTGGATAAATTGAGAATCTCAATTTTTTTCAATTCTCCCGTGATTCTGAACAGACAACCTAACAAAATATCATGTAATTTACTAGACGTTCTGACAAAATGTTAATCGCTGCAGTCTATTTAAAATGTTTAATCAATCTGAATGCATTATTTAAAAAAACAGGTTGAATGAATGATTCAATGACTCACTCATAAATGCATGTTTCATTACTGGATGAATCAGTGTTTTTGAACCAGTTTTTTGAGTGAATGATTTAATGACTACATTTTTTTTTAACAGTCACTTGTCTGAAATTCATACAATCATTATTTGAAGCGCCAAGTTACTTTCAAAAGGTGATTTTCTCTATTCTGATCACTTCCGTAGACATCAATGTTTATTTTGTTGAAGGTTTAATACACAGGCGAATCGTTGTCATTTAGGAATGAGATCGCGTGAGTGTTTGAATCAAGATGGCGATCTTTTAGCGATTAATCGTGCAGCTCTAGCATGAACACATGCAAAGTTTAATAAATGCATGATGTTTCCAAAGTCATTGAGAAATCACGGTAAACAATCATGTTCTCAATACTGACCAAAATAATCATGAGTATGATTTTTGCCATAATCGAGCAGCCCTAAGTCTTGCCATAGGTTTTTTATACCAATCTTTGGAGAAAAAAGCACCATGATACAGTAATGGTAAATTCTTGGTAATTTGGCCCCCAGTGGTGAACCATTGAAATTTCGAAACCCTTATGACGTAACAAAGCCTCGTTTATTGAAATCACGTTTGATACACGCTCCGAACCACTGATTCGAAACAAAAGATTCGTGAAGCTTCATGAACCAGTGTTTTGAAATCGCCCATCACTAGATATTGTTGAATAAAGTCGTTACTTTTGTTTTTTTTGGTGCACAAAAAGTATTTTCGTCGCTTTATAACACTAAGGTTGAACCACTGCAGTCACATCGACTGTTTTAACGATGTCTTTAGTACCTTTCTGGACCTTGAACGTGTTGATTATATTGATGGACGAGTCATATATCTCTCGGATTTCATCAAAAATATCTTAATTTGTGTTCTGAAGATTAACAAAGGTCTTACGGGTGTGGAACGACATGAGGGTTAGTAATTAATGACAGGATTTTCATTTTTGGGTGAACTAACCCTTTAAAAGAATATCATAGTATTACCGTGCTACATGGTCTTGGTGTCATCCACACTAAATTCAACCTAGTTAAATTGTGCATGCAAGATGAATTTGAATGGTTAAAATTATATGTTGTTCGTTGAATGTCACAGTGTGAGTGTTTCCATGATGATGCGATGTGGTTGCATGGATTGCGCTAGTTAACTAGTGAGAGGGGTTGGGGGACATGTTGGTTTTCTCAGATTTATAGCAAACTGTCCCCAGACTTGGTCTGAGCCACAAACCTGGACTCAAACACCCTGTTGTAGAGCTCAGTGTGTATGAAGCCAAACCACAACGATCACACAGATGTTTTTGGGGAACACACCCAGGCCAACTGGGTTTTCTAGTTCACACATTCGGTGATGATCTACCCTCAATGATGATGATATCAGTGTTCAATCTCAGTCATTCAGTTGAAGCTGCTCAACCTTTTTTTGTGGAGGGAAAGGAATCCCGTCATGTTTTCCAAGTGATTGACTGTATTGGCAGCATCTCTGAAATGGACTGACGTCAAAACGGCATGAAGTCTGATTAAACTCACCCCTCATGATAAATAACTAGTGATTGTCGGAGCGTGTTAGACTCTGACGTGTCCACCGTAACCCAATGTGAGTGGTCACATAATGATAACATACCGTTTGTGATGAATGTTTGCTGTCTGAATGTTTCATTACTTTCCAGCAAGGAAGTTTTTGGTTGGTGCTGTTTAGGTCATCTTGAACACTGGTTATTTTTCAAACAAGAAGCATAAGATATTAGAAGTTTTAGAACTTTTTGTATCTTTACAAAATACACTCATATTCAAGATACAATTTGTAAAAAAAAAATAGGGATGCACAATATATCCGCCACCATATTGGTATCGGCTGATATATGTTCATTTTTAATGTTATCGTTATTGGCCCGATAAGAAAATTTGGCCGATATATTATATATAAGCTGATAAATAATGGATTATTTCCTTCAGCAGAGACACTTCAGATGCGCACTGTCTGCCATTATGGTTTTGAATTGCTTGAAATATGATTGAAATCACTTCAAAAAGAAAAATACAGTTAAGTGCAACATGTGCAGCGCAAATCTGTCATAAAGGCTACATAATATTATAATTGTGTGTTTGGGACATGGCTTTTAATGGGGAGAATTTTGTTTTTGTAATTAGGTATAATAACAAAAACAAAATTTTTTGTATAAAAATTCAGATTTAGATTTATCGGCAAATATATATCGGTTATCGGCTTTCAAATATAAAGAATAATCGGTTATCGGTATTGGCCAAATTTTCATATCGGTGCATCCCTAGTGAAAACAATTCTTACTATCCGATGCAGTGCTTTTTTTCAAGTAAACTTATCTTGTTATAAGGAATTTTAGATATTTTAACTGGAAAACAAGATAAAAATAATATTATTTTTTGCTCTGTACCCTTTTGAAAAAGCAGTTAGTTACACTACAGATTACAAACAATAACATTTATGTATACTGAAGCTGTGTAAAGCTGATAATACTGCAGTATTGGGACAATGTGGTTCTATCCAATAGTTGTTAAGATCTGAACGCAAGCTTGTAGTCGATTGGAAGGAATTTGGTGAGGTTTAAATGGACTTAGTGAATTCCGGCATACTTTAACATTCATCATTACTTCACTTAGGTTCATACGTTTTTGTTTTTCAGTTGAAAAAGGCGATAGAGAATGTCTTCCGAAGCACAAGGGGTTGTGGGTAATGTTAGCTCTAAGAAAGCTGAAAATCAGAAACTGTAAAAGCACTGGCGACATGCTATTTTCAATGTCTTATGATTTGTGATGCTCTAATTGAACTAAAGTTACTGAATTGACTCAACTGGGGAATTTTTTAACGGTAAGGGTTAGGAGAGCCGTTTTGCTGTTGAAAATGATCTCAAGCACAGTAAGAGGTTTGTTTCTCCAAGGTATCGGCATATCATCATTGAAGGAAAGGAAAAAGTGTGACATTTTCAAAGTTTAGATGCTATATATCTTTCTCGAGATGAAGAAATGCAAGAGATGTAATGAAACACCTCTTATACAACTCACCCGTTGTTACTCAAGGCCTAATTTTTGTTATTACAGCAATTATGTCAGGATGGTTGCCTGTGAAGGTTAAAACGAGCTGTTTATGTTCTCAGATGATAGTTTTAGGTGTTGCCATTGCAGTTATCCTGTTATGGTGCCTGGAATCCATCTGTTTTTATTCCTCTTTGTCCTGAGCGTGTTTTATAGGAGGTTCGTGTAGGGCAGGGCCGGCCAGCCGTCTGAATATTACAAACACATTTTTAATAACAACATTATATAACCCAGATCATGAGAGGGTTATATGTACGTTGAGTTCTCTGTTGTTTGCACGTAATGATGAAACGTCTCTCTTCTCGCAGGTTGAATCACATGAATGTGGTGGCGGCGAGAGACGTTCCAGAAGAACTCCAGAAACTGGCCACAAATGATCTGCCATTGCTGGCCATGGAGTACTGCCAGGGAGGAGACCTACGCAAGGTGTGGTTTTTGGTCAAGTACAATGGTGATGGCATGAGTTTTTGGACATGCAGTGTGGTAAAATCATGGTATATGAATATTCCAGTAATTCCGTTGCATTTTCATGTTGCATTATCAAAATAATCTCTGTGCTTTCTGTATGTTCAGTATCTGAACCTGCTTGAGAACTGCTGTGGCATGAGAGAAGCTGCTGTACTGACACTGATTCAAGATATATGTAAGTCCACATACACCAGCGAATGGCGATCCAAAGTTATTCCCACCAGTTGCAACACTAGGGCCCTATGATTTCCACAATGCAGAAAACGCAGATGAAATTGCGGAATCCATTCATAAAAATAGAATTTACAGTATAACGAGGAATGTCACGGAATTTGGATGAATAAATCAAAAGTAAGAGCTGTACACTTAAAGAAATTGCGATATGGACTACTAGTGTTGAAAAGACAATTAAAGCTCAAAAATATTATTTTTCTTCTATATATTAATTTTAATAGTAAACCTATGTTGTGCAGCACTTTGTTTGGCAAAAACTAAAAGTTACATTTTAATTTGATTACATTTTAAAAGATTTATTATTTTTGATTATGCCTTCATTTGATTTCAACCATTTTTTATAGTGAATTTGTAAAGAGACAACACAGAATGTCTGAAAAAAAAAAAGAAATTAGTAAAAATTGTAATATATTATTATATTGTTAAAGTTTTATGAATTCAATAAATACATCATGCCTTTGGTTATTGAAAAAATTTAATTACTCCATTAAAACTGAATCCAGAAAAAAATTAAATGGAATTTCAGAATAAATAAAACCGACTGAGTCGTAAAAATGTAATTTTTGTTAAACTTGTAATAAGTTGATGTTATTTTGTTTAAATTTCATGATTTCATTTAACTAGACATGCTTTCTGATTAATGAAATTTAATTTAACCATTAAAGAGGACCTATAATGCCCCTTTCACAAGATGTAATATAATTCTCTGGTATCCCTAGAATGTGTCTGTGAAGTTTCAGCTCAAAATACCCCACAGATCATTTATTTTAGCTTGTCAAATTTGCCCTATTTGGGTGTGAGCAAACACACGCCGTTTTTGTGTGTGTCCCTTTAAATGCAAATGAGCTGCTGCTCCAGATAAGGGCGGAGCTTTAACAACTCACGCTTCGGTTGCTCAACAACAACAAAGCTGGAGAATCTCACGCAGCCAAAATGAGGATTGTCAGTAACGGTGTTCAGCCTTACATTGTTCAAACCGGAGTCGACACTGATGGAGAGACTCAGGAAGAAGTTACAACTTTTAGAATGAAACTGGATGTTTCTGAATGGTTAGTGGATACATTTATGTAGTTGCTGTGGAGTTGATTCAACTCATCCACTAGCATGTGCCGTCATGTTCATCTTTTGTGTTGAATTGGCCCTCATTTGTGAAGCAGTCCGGCGTAAAATGACAGCATGACAACAACACTCTACTACAACAACTCTTCCTTTTCTCTAAAGCAGCCCAACATGTTCTTAAAAAGCGATTTCTCTAAAAGAAAATATCTCCCTTTGCATTGAACTTTGAGCGTCGTAACTTTGCAGATGTTGTTTATGCTCAAACAGCAACATTACACACTAACTAATGTTAGTGAAATCATAATCAACCACCCCTTTAAAATCACAGCTCACGTTTAAAGTGATAGTTCACCCAAATATACATTGTCATCATTTACTCAAACTGTGTGACTAAAATAAAAGAAGATATTTTGAGAAATGCAGCTTTTTTTCCCCTTCATATTTTCTTTTGGGTTCTGCAGAAGAAATAAGAGTCATACAGATTTGAAATGACATAAAGGGCGAGTACTGTAAATGATGACGGTATTACATTTTTGAGTGGACTGTCACTTTAAGACATCAAACCCAACACTCTACTGTCACTGCCAGAGTGAAATTCCAAGTAAAGTTCTCACATTATTTTTTTCAAGGTTTCCCAATAAATCCTCACTAATATGCTCACATAGGATCAGGGTCTAACACCCACCCAATATTACTGGAAACATGAACTCCAAATCAACTGACAGACCAAGTTCATCTTGCATATTTCAATACGGTCACTTTGGAAACCGCAGTGTTTTCACTTAAGAGAGGAAACTGAACAGGATGAGGCCGGTGACTAAATCCAGGTTCATGTTTGTGATTTAACAGGAAAATCTCTGGTGGACCACAGAGTGACGGTAACACAGAGTTGTATATGGCACATGACATGTTGTATACAACTGCATTTGTGACCTTTCATTAGATCCTGTTTGAGTTTGTTAGTTCTGGATCGAGTGTAAACAAAGAGAATCTACTCATAGTGGATAATAAACGGCAGACGTACTGTAACAACCCAAGACAAAATATCTCAATAGTGACTAAAGGTTATAGGTCACTTAGCCTTCAAACCAGTCTGAATGTTTTCGTGTTTCACAGAGCACAAACTGAGATGTGCAGCAGAACGTTCTGAAAGTTACAAATGAAAAAAGATCAATTTCTAGCTCCTGCTTCCCAGATCTAGTTCTCCTAAAAACGACCCCAGAAATCTCACATGCATCTCCTCTAGAGTTTCATATGCTCAGATTCGCAAAGAAACCAAAGTCTGCAATCAGAGGTCTCAATAAACATTTCTCATCCGATGATCTGAGCTGCCTCTTTACTCTTACTGCTTTGACTCATATGGGTCAGTATTTTTACTAAGGGATTCTAGGAAAAATGTCTGAAACGAAGCTGAATGAGTCATAGTTCAATGACCTGAAGATTTCTTTTTGTGTTCTACATACGAAATCAAGTCGTACTGGTTTGGAACGACATAAGGGTGAGTAAATGATTTTTGGGATAAACTATCCCTTTTAAGTCCACAAGTTTTAGTAGAGCTCCCACTCATTTTGTGATGTGTTTTATTTCTTTGTTTTCTTTCTAAAAAAAGTCTTACACTGCATAATGTATCAGACGTCTTCTCTCTGGTATTGCGAGTGTGTGTGTGTGTGTGTGTGTGTGTAGACATCAGATTGGTCTGATTCATACTCTCCACCACTTTCAGCTGCAAATCTGGGTTAAATATTTGACTCGGTTTATGTTCTGACATTTGCAAGACCTGTTCCGACACAAACGCAGATTCAGCAGAAATGTAAACAGACACAGTCACCACAAGATTTCGTCTGACCTCTGTTTACAGCTCACATATGTTCACGTGCTCACGTGATTAAGGTCAACTAGTCTGGTTTGCCGTTTGCTGGGACTCAAGACTGTGCTGTTAAACAGCTGGATGTTATTTGTGTTGTAGGGCCCTATTTTTTTCCCAAATTCCTTTTTTTTTCTGTTTTATTTTTTCTGGATTCCGTTTTAAAGGGGTGTTTGATTATGATTTCCCTTTTTTAACTTTAGTTAGTGTGTAATGTTGCTGTTTGAGCATAAACAACATCTGCAAAGTTACAAAGCTCAAGGTTCAATGCAAAGGAAGATATTTTCTTTTATAGAAATCACTTTTTAAGGACTACAACAAACAGCTGGTAGGGACTACAACGAGCTTCTTTCCGGGTTGGTGACATCACAAACCCCCAAATTTACATAAACCCCGCCCCCGAGAACACACAACAAAGGGGGCGAGGCCATGTTGGGCTGCTTTAGAGAAGAGGAAGAGATGTTTTTGTAAATGGCTTCATTTTACGCCGGACTGCTTCACAAACGAGGGTCAATTCAATGCTGGATTTGCACAAAAGATGAACATGACGGCACATGCTAGTGGATGAGTTGAATCAACTCCACAGCAACTACATAAAATTTTCCACTAATCATTCAGAAACATCCAGTTTCATTCTAAAAGTTGTAACTTCTTCCTGAGTCTCTCCATCAGTGTCGACTCCGGTTTGAACAATGTAAGGCTGAACACCGTTACTGACAATCCTCATTTTGGCTGCGTGAGATTCTCCAGCTTTGTTGTTGTTGAGCTCTTAAAGCTCCGCCCTCTTCTGGAAAGTTAAATCTAAGTTATATCAAGCAAGTTATATCTAAAGTTATACTGATTATTATCTTATTAAAATGTAAATATAGCCAATTAAAAAACAAAAACATCTGTCTCTCTCCAGCCTCGGCGCTGACGTACCTCCACGGGATGAGAATTATTCACAGAGACCTCAAACCAGAAAACATCGTCCTTCAACAAGGAGAAAAAAGGGTGAGTTCTGAGATCCGATTCATTAAATAATAATGTATGATAAAAAAATTGTCTTTAATATTTTTATTTTTGCAGTAAATCTGTTTTCTAAAAGCATTAAGACACCATTTAGACAGCATTATCACAACCTCTCATATTTTATTGCTAAACTAATCATTTCTTGCATCTTGTAGTTGGTCCATAAGATCATAGATCTGGGTTACGCTAAAGAGCTGGACCAGAGCAGCCTGTGCACATCGTTTGTTGGGACGCTGCAGTATTTGGTGGGTACATCGACGGATTTGTGCAAAATGCCAGAAACTCTTGATGGTTTAGTATCTCATCTTGACTGATATAAAGTCTGTCTGTGTCTCTCTCAGGCCCCTGAGCTGTTAGAACAGCAGAAGTACACAGTGGCAGTGGATTATTGGAGTTTCGGGACGCTGGTTTTTGAGTGTATCACAGGATTCAGGCCTTTTCTACCAAACTGGCAACCCGTGCAATGGTAATTATGCCCTCAGCTGTCTGTGGCTGAATTTTGCACTGATGCTTGTCTTTCACACTGGGCTCGTTTGCCGCGGTCCAAGCCCAGGCTCGATTGTTCCCAGTGCCCCCTGCAGCGTTGGTCTGGTTTCACACTCAAATTGATTCTATTGAACCCTGGTGCGTTTGCGTTCATCTTACGTCATCACAGACGTGCACGCCACATGAGGTGCTATAATGTGCAGCAGAGTAAACGACACCTGTGTTTACTGTGTGTGCGCCGCGTGTAGACGGTTTTCCGTTGTTTGCAAGCAGCCTATTTTGAGGAGACAGCTGATTGCCATTAATTTGCCGCTTTAATTGCATTTGCAAAGAATACACTGCAGGCTCACTCCTGCTCGAATCCAAGGTAAATCATCAACACTGTCATCTCTTACATGTTTTATTGAAGTAAACATATTAGAATCAGCGAAAACTCATGCGCAGGTTACTTTACTTCCTGAACAAGTGCGCACCCGAGTCCGTGATGCTTTCATTTCCATGCGAACCGCTGCACGGTTCGAGTGCAAACAAACTCAGACCACCTCCTTCAGGTAGTCTCGGGTTCGGTACACCGGTGCGCACCCGGGTTCGCATGACAGCTTTCACATTAGCGATTTTTCATGCGAACCGTGCCCCGTTTTGAACTAAACTGCCACTGTGAAAGCACCTTTAGTGGTTCTCAACCTTTTTGAGTCCAATGAATTTAGATGACTTTTTTCCAGTCTTTTGTGATTTGCTGGGTAAGGATTAAAGATATGTATTTATAAAAATATTAAACAACTTCTACCTGATAAAACATTTTCAGAGCTTGTCGTAGCTAGAAAAAAGTATATTCTTTATAAAAGTTCCCATTATGTTTTAAAGTGCCCCTATTATGTTATTTAAAAAATTTCTAATTTTGTTTTGGAGTCTCCTATAACAAGTTTACATGCATCCAAGGTCAAAAACACGTTAATTTTCAATCACCTCATTTCTCAAAGAGTTAATTCTAAGATTCAGTCTCTCTAAATCCCTCCTTTCTGTGAGACTAAGATAAGATACATTTACAAACATAAGATAAAATACATTTACATTTACAAACATTTACAAACATAAGATAAGATACATTTACATTTACAAACATTTACAAACATAAGATAAAATACATTTACATTTACAAACCGCTATATTACACATTACATAAGAGGTAATATTCGAGAAAGCATAATAGGGGCACTTTAAGATTTTATGACTTTCCAGGTCTAGATATTACACTTTTAAAATGAGGCTTTCTCGTATATTCATGTTTTGTTTTGTTATCCCGAAATTGTTGGAATCCCTTGTCTTCAAAGAAGAATTGTTGAGGGCGTGAATTAAAATAAATATATATATTAGTTGTTTTAAAGCTTGCCTTGGGTGTTTTCTGAGGCTTGAGTTTCTATCCTGCTAAATAAAGTTGTGGAGGAAGGTAAACTGTAAGAGCTGTAAATTTATGAATAAACATCTTTTTTCTTTCTTATGTACTAGTGGTGGCATATGTGTGCGCTTCAGTTTAAATGTAAAAGTGTCCTCAATGTGATGTTATATTCTGGATGTAAATGAATCCATTTGAGAGACTCAAAACGAAAGAACAAGTCATGACCTGACAGTTGAGCCAGAGGTCCTGTGCTTCATGCAGAAAAGACCTTCATAAACTTGCATGACACACTATTGTTCTAACATCTTATGTTTGAGTAAAGATAATATTCCTGCTTCAATAGTTTGTTATTCCAGAGATCGCTGTACTGTGATTGGCTGTGCTCCAGTATTCTCACCACATGGATTGTTTTTAAAATATAACCTCTGAGAATGATAGAAAAATCAAAACTGACGCCGGCGCTGAAGGGTGTGTTGCAAAATAAACCCGGGTTCGCTTGAACTCACATCTCTCTCTCCTCAGGCACAGCAAGCTGTTGAAGAAACAGGTTGATGACATTGTGGTTTACGAGGATCTGACGGGAGAAGTTCGGTTCTCCAAACACCTGCCGAACCCTCACAACCTCAACAAGTGAGTCCTGTGACTTCATGAACGGGTGGATCTGTTATTAAGAATGTGAAATTTTGAGTTTTTCTGGGTTTATTTATGATACATTTAATTCTGTATGTGTTCTGTAATGTGAAACAGAATATTTGGAGGGAAAGTAATGTTTATCCATCAGTATTTGATTGGATCATGACAGTGGTCTGTGATATATTTGGTTAATTTTATTTCAACTCTCCTACTTGGTTAGAACAACATAAGATAATAATATTGTACAATTTAATTAAAGATTATGTTTGTTTTTTTTCTTCTTCAGAACCCATAAATCACAAGACTAGTAAAATGTATTGGTAACAATTTACAACAAGGTTAACTAATGCTACTTTATTGTAAAACAAAGTGAAATCACAATTATTTATATAGTGCTTTATTATACAATACAGATTGCTTCAAAGACGCTTCACAGTAATATACAGAAAAAACTGCATCAATGTGGCAATGTTAGTCAATTTCAGGAATTTGTCATTTTTATAATTTCATTGTATTTAATATTAGTATTTTAATAATATTAGCAGCTCTACAGAAGATATATAGGGCCATATTTTAACGATCTAAGCACATGGTCTGAAGCGCACGGCGGAAGTGCACTTAGGGCGTGTCCGAATCCACTTTTGCTAGTTTAACGACGGAAAAAAATGGTCAGGGCACCAGGCGCATGGTCCAAAAGGGTTGTACCTAGTCTCTTAATGAGTCTTGGGTGTGTTTTGGGCGTAACGTACAATAAACCAATCAGAGTATCATCTCCCATTCCCTTTAAAAGAGAGGTGCGCTTGCACCATGGCGGAATATAGACACCCCTTAACCTGACGAGTCAGTTTAAAAACGTGTGTATTGCCACGATTGGTCAAATAATTGGCCAATTTCATTCGTCATTATGAATTCTGATACATGCAATGACTATCCGTTATGACATGTAGGCATTTTTATCTTCATATGCACACATTAATAATCTTTTACATTGTAATCATTTTATTTTTAATATTTGGCATGTTTGCATCTCTGTGTGTGTAACAAGCAGAGTGTCGCACATTGTGCACCCGCCTATAGGCGCATATTACTAACGCGCTCTTTAAATAACAAAAAAATACTGCACCATTGACTTTAGAGCAGGTTTCAGTTGGTCAATGGCGCAGTCGTTTTCAGTTGCCTCAAAATAGCAACACGCCAACAATGCGCCTGAACACACATCGTTTTCAGACCAGCACACCCATGGGCGAACAGATGGGCACGAGTGCATTTGCTATTTAAACAACGTGGCTCTGGATGTGAAAATGATAACTGCGTCGGGCTAAAACTAGCAAAAAACACTTGTGTCGCACCTGGCGTTGCATTGTGCCGGGTGTATGATAGGGCCCATAGTGTTAAGGTAAATTATTCAGCGGCAATTATTCATTCAATACCATATTCAGAGGGAATATATAGCTAGAGTGGTTAATCTAACTGTAAATATGTGTTTCAGACTGTTAGCTGGTAAGCTGGAGAGCTGGCTTCAAATGATGCTGAGATGGTCACCAAAAGAGCGAGGCAAAGATTTAAGACAGCAGAACAAAGACAGTCTGGAGGGGGTCAAAGATCCGGAGGAGGACAGTAAAGAAACCAGTCCAGAGGGTGTCAAAGACTCTCCGAAAAGTTCCTGTTTCTGCTTTGATGAATTACGCCGTATTCTGAATCTAAAGGTAGGCCGAAGCTCTCGATGATGGAATGATCACAGCATGGGCGTCACTGGGCACCCTGATTTAAGGGATAATTCACCCAAAAATGAAAAATACCCAATGATTTACTCACCCTCAAGCCATTCAAGGTGTATATTACTTTCTTCATTCAGATGAACACAATCGGAGATATATTTAAAAATATCCTGGCTCTTCCAAGCTATATAATGGCAGTGAATGGGGGGCCGTCTGCCAGAATCTAGTNCAGAAGCTAGTTAATAAAGTTTTAAATATGGATTTTTTTTTTTTTTTTTTCAAAAACCAAAAGCTTCACTTCAGAAGGCCTTTATTAACCCCCTGAAGCCGTGTGGATTACTTTTACGATAGATGGATGCACTTTTTTTTGCCACGCCATTATAAAGCTTGGAAGAGCCAGAATATTTTTGAATATATCTCCGATTGTGTTCATCTGAAAGAAGAAGGTAGTATACACCTAGGATGGCTTGAGGGTGAGTAAATCATGGGATCATTTTCACTTTTGGGTGAACTAAGCCTTTAAAAGTTCTGTCATGAAACTCTAGATGGCGCAGGCTGATCACATCATTCTCTATAGGGCACAGCTGATTGGTTCCTGCTGTATCAGTAGCCAATAAGCTCACTGCTTCAGCGCCGAATTTCTCCGTTTTGGGTGGGGAAATCATCCTAATCCTTAGAATCATCCTAATCTCCCCTCCTTTATGGCACCCTTGGTTCACAGTATCATATGTAAATAAATCTCAAGTGATCGTCTCTCTCTTCTCAGCTGGTCCACGTACTCAACATGACCTCTGCTGAAATATTCACCTACTCCGTGCAGCCGCAGGAAGACGTGGCGTCCCTGCAGGAGCGAATCGCACAGGACGCTCGCATTCCTCCAGCCAATCAGGAGCTGCTGCTGGAGGCGGGACTAGCCCTTGAGCCGCATAACAGCGTCATGCAGTGTGCGATCGATTATAGCGTAAGTTTGAAACCTTTTGTTTGAAATTCAATCCAGTTGTGTTCACCCAGTTTAGCCTGATTGCGTTGTGTTTTTTAGTTGATGGACGCTCGGCGCACAGATGAGCCGCTTGTTTTCCTGTTTGACCGTTCGTGCTGCAGCTACGAGCCTCAGTTTACGCCACGTGTCCTTCCTGAGAACGTCCGATTTGTCCGTGAGTTACTGTCCATTTCTCGGTAGACTTCATCTCTATGTTGACAGAAACTACATGTTGTTCTTTTAAAAACAAGATTAATAACTTTTTTCCATATAACAAAAACCTTGAAACTTTTAAATGCAATAAAACAGTACCGAAAATGTTTAAAATAACCAAATGTTTCAAAAATTAAAGTGCAGAAGAACTATAATAAAGAATATCGGTTCAGATATCGGTTTAAATCCAGATTCAAATTATGGATGCCCGATATATCGACCGCAATATCGGTATAAATAAATACAGTTAAGTGCAATATTTGCAGTGCAAGTCTGTCATATAGGCTACAAAAATTATAATGAGAACACTACTGTAAAAGAATGTTGTGAATTCTGATTTATCGGCCGATATATCGGTTATCGGCTTTCAAATATAAAGAATTATCGGCATTGGCCAAAATTATCCCTAATTAAAATGTAAAAATGTTTTTGTCTTTAAGTATTAATAATCTGAACAAGTTTGAAAACATGTAAATAGTGTTTGACTTCCTTTTTTTGTGAGTTACAAATAGAAAGTTAACCGGGTAACCGATACAACTGCATTATTTCTGCCTTTCTATAAGCGCCACCTACTGTCAGAGAGTGAATTTGCATTTTTATTCAGCTAAACACTTGTTTCGCCATGCTTCTCGTCCGTGTTATGGTTGTTTACATCAAAGTGCGCATGCCTTTTTTAAGCTTTAAGTGTTGTTAAATTTAACTGGTTAATGGAAAAGAAGTTCGTAATAAGTTATCTAGAATCACTTACAGTATTTTAAAGTGGCCACTATACTGTGCATCACCGGTAATGTTTACGCCTCACTAATCTGTGTTTTGTGTTGTAGAGAATGAGCCCAAACGCTCGCTGCCCTACAGCTCCCAGAGACGCACATGGGGTCAAGCGTGGCACACCATCCGCGCGCTGAAGGAAGACTGGCAGAGGCTGCAGCAAGGCCAGAAAGTCGCCATGTAAGACAGGAAGCGATCTGTTAGAGCTAACGCTGATGAGAGAGGCTGTAAATGACTCGTTCACTCTCTCTGTTCCAGCATGAGTCTCCTCAGACATAACGGCACATTGTCGAAGCAGAAGAACGAGATGGTGTCGATGCACCAGAGGTTGAAAGCCACGCTGGAGTTTTTCAGCACTAGTCTGCACATCGACATCGACAAATACCAGGAGCAGAGAGCTACGGGGATCGGTATGACACACCTTCAGAATGAAATATTAGCATTTTTTTTAGAACGAGTGAATGAACTTGCTCATGTTTTCCAGCTTCTGAAAAATTATTGAGTGTCTGGAGAGAGATGGAGCAAACCGCCCTGGACTGTGGACAGGTACATGCCTATTTGATGTTATATTTGTAGGGGTGTGACGAGATCTTGTGCCACGAGATCTTGCGTTATTAAAACGTGACAATATTACTCGTCGAGGTGAAAAGGTCTCGCGATTTGAGAATCCATGAACCACATTATTAGATAGTTTTTCTAAGGCTGCACAATATATTAAAACAGTTTAAAATCATAATATAGCATAGTTCTATCATTTATTAACCTACACTAACACAGGAGAATACATTAGTATGTTTCTAAATATGCGAACTGTTGTTCATCGCGATTTCAAAATAAAAGTTTAAAAAGGGTCATTTTTTTTGTCCAAAGGCCTTAATAATAATAAAAAACAAAGATATGACATCCAAAGTATGCAAGATAGTACAACTAGATCTCTTTTATTGAATCCAAAAGGTTTTAATTATATTTTTCTACATATAAAGGTATTGTAAAGATTTTGAAGTGTCAAAAGGTCTTTCGGTTTAACTGGACTCCAATACAGCCATTTCATTTGTGATTAAAATATCTTAAAATGTAATAAATGTATATATTTTTTTATTCTGGCATGATTTTATAACATCATATATCAACATAGTGCAAAATGGTATTAAAATTATTTGTAGAAGTCGTTGTTTGTTATGAGAAAGAATGTCTGGAAAAATGAATTTCATTGATGTCATTCGGAGTAACCAATATAAAGGGGCCATTTTGGATCAAGTCACGTGACAGGATGTGACATCATTCAGACACCTGCAAAGGACCACATGGTCATAAAGCAAAGTAACTAACTCTCTCTTAACTATTTGAAAAATTCATGTTTTCACTTGCTCATACACAACATCCCGAAACATCAGGTCATTCGGCACAACTGCTAAAATTTATGGAAAATTTTGTAATATTTTAAAAACTTGTACTAAATATAAAATGTTTGATTGTCCTTTTGCTAGCTAGCTAGATATCAGCCTTTTAGCATTATTTGAAAATATCGTCATTCGGTATAACCGAGATTTTGGTTAAACCGAATGACTTTTTTGGTGACAAATTTTGTTTATCTTGTAAAAAATGACAAAAGCAGTGTTAATTGATTATAAAAACCACATAATCTCATTGTTAACACTTCATAAAACTTCAAAATGAATAGTTTTTTTTTACACTTTTAAAATCTTATTCGTCAATGACCCAACAACAGAAATTACCTGGCTGTTGGCGCCCTCTGCAGGTAATTGTTTTAATACATGTGCATTATAATATCATGTATATTACATTATGTACTATAACAGTGTTGTTCAATAAAACCATAAAATGACTTGCTTTTTCTACTTTATTTAAGCCAATTATTATTACCTTGTTATATATGTATTTTAAAGGCTATTGTTCTCTTAGGTCTATTTTTATTTTATTTTTCTAATAAAAGACTTTCTCCAGTCATATTTTGTCCTTGAAGATTTCTTATATATAGTGTTTCCCATAAATATCGCCTCGTTCTCGTGAACCCAATATCGTGTATCTTCTCGTCTCGTGAGCTAAGAGTATCGTCACACACCCCTACATGTTTACTATCAGAGCGAATGTTTGTGTGGTTGCACCCGTGTGTTTTAGTGTCGCAATTTATGTGTGTGCATCAGACAGAAGACGTGATTAAACTGGAGGAGGAGATGATGACCCTTCAAACTGATATCGTTGAACTCCAGAGACAGCCGTGGAGGAGTGGAGAGGCTTTAGAGACGCTGTAAACCAACACACACACTCATACCAGTCTCATGTAGTCATATTGATGACGTTTGGTGTGAGGCAGCCAGTATTATCAGTTTAAATGATGAATCATAAACAAAATAATAAATATTAGTATTAATAATATCTGTATTCATATTAGTTTGAACAAATATTAGTATTATTGTGACATTTAGGGGCATATACTTGAGATTACAGTGGACTATGCTGTGGATCTGGTTTACTCTGACATATGCAATAATAATTTTTTCAGATGGAAGTGTTTATTCAGCCTTTAGACAAAAATCCCACCCAAAAATGTTTGCATATGTGTTTTTTGTTTTGTATCATATTTGATACATCAGGCTTTTAATTGCTCATATAGTAAGATATAGTGAGAATATGGAGCTCACACTTGAGAAGAAAAAAACTGGAAAACAGTGTAGTCCGGTACATCATAAACATGACTTGTTTCCCATCAGACTGACGTAAACCTGTGTGTCTGACTCCCTAAAATACCATGAGTGTGTGCATACGCTCCCACTCACCTGTGTTGTGTTTTGCAGTGAGGTGAAGGCGATGGAGCTCTTCCGTAAACTGAGAGAGAAACCCAGAG
The DNA here is from genome assembly GCA_003731715.1 of Anabarilius grahami. Classification (NCBI taxonomy): domain Eukaryota; kingdom Metazoa; phylum Chordata; class Actinopteri; order Cypriniformes; family Xenocyprididae; genus Anabarilius; species Anabarilius grahami. The sequence continues at coordinate 941,882 of RJVU01069905.1, forward strand.
GTAAGCTTCACCTTGTCAACAGACTCTGCTCTATCCGGATGAGCCGCTCTGTCATGTGATCTGAAAGTCTTTTTACTGTCTCCAGAGCAGCGCAGTAATGGCGACTGTCAGGAAGTGATCAAACTGGTGGTTCAAGCCATACAGTTCTACGAGAGGAAGTTACGGGACTTTTACACACACCTGAGGTCTGTTTCTGCGAGACATTAAATTACAAGCTTATCTGCAGACACAACGATGAATAACACATTTGATTTGATTAAGTTATGCTTCCTACCTTTTGAGTAAAGGGTTAGTTCACCCAAAAATGAAAATTCTGTCATTTATTACTCACGCTCATGTTGTCCACACCCGTAAGACCTTCGTTCATCTTCAGAACACAAATTAGGATATTTTTGTTGAAATCCGATGGCTACGTGAGGCCTCCATAGGGAGCAATGACATTTCCTCTCTCGAAATCCATAAAGGTACTAAAAACGTATTTAAATCAGTTCATGTGAGTACAGTGGTTCAATGTTAATATTATAAAGCGACGAGAATATTTTTTGTGCGCCGAAAACCCCCCCCCCCAAAAAAACGACTTATGTAGTGATGGCCGATTTCAAAACACTGCTTCAGGAAGCTTCAGAGCACAAATGAATCAGTGTGTCGAATCAGCTGTTCGGAGCGCCAAAGTCACATGATTTCAGCAGTTTGGCGGTTTGACACGCGATCCGAATCATGATTCGACACACTGATTCATTATGCTCCGAAGCTTCCTGAAGCAGTGTTTTGAAATCGGACATCCCAATATAAGTCGTTATTTAGTTTTTTTGGTGCACCAAAAATATTCTCGTCGCTTTATAATATTAATATTGAACCACTGTACTCACATGAACTGATTTAAATATGTTTTTAGTACCTTTATGGATCTTGAGAGAGGAAATGTCATTGCTCCCTATGCAGGAGCAATCGGATTTCAACAAAAATATCCTAATTTGTGTTCTGAAGATCAACGAAGGTCTTACAGGTGTGGAACGGCATGAGCGTGAGTAATAAATGACAGAATTTTCATTTTTGGGTGAACTAACCCTTTAAGACTCTCGCAAATCATTTCATAATGACCAAAAAATTATAAACACTGTTAATAAGAAGATATTCATTGTGCAGTGTAAATATGAGATTGAATCTGAAATTGGGATGTTGTAGTGATAAGCCATAACATCCCACATGAAAAAATACTATAGTAATTTATAGTAAATACTATAGTGTTTTTGAACCATACTACTTGAATTAATTTGTTGTAGTAATTCTATAGTTGCTGTGGTAATAAAACTATAGTAATATAAACAAATTACCCAATACTGTAGTAAGTTTTCTACAACTATAGGGTATATTATACTACAATATACACTACAATTTACTGTAGTAAAAACTAAAGTATACTACAGTATTTATTACAGTTTATCAGTTCACTATAGTTAATACTACAGTATGCTGTAGCATTCATTAACAAAGTGTTGTAAATACTATATATAGTATACTACAATTTACTGTAGTATGATCAAAAACACTATAGTAATTTACTATAGTATTTATTTAATGTGGGATCGGACAGGACATAGTTAACAAAAAATAAATAAATAAAGAATCAAAGCATCTTAAAGGGATATTTCACCCCAAAACGAAAATTCTGGCATCGTTTACTCACCCTCAAGTTGTTCCAGACCTGTATGAATTTCTTTCTTCTTTTGTGTTCAGCAGTAGAAAGAAACCCATACAGGTTTGGAACAACTTGAGGGTGAGTAAACGATGCCAGAATTTTCGTTTTGGGGTGAACTATAACTTTAAGATGCTTTGAAGCAATCTGTATTGAATAAAACACTATGTAAGTAAATATGACTTGACTAGTTCCAATAGTTTTTGATAGGAAGCTGAGGTTTTAAATTCTATTCATTGTGTATCTGTTTCTAATTAGTATATAATTTGGACCAGTTTCCTCTTTTACTTGATCATTTCAACATGTTTTTTTGTGTTTTCTTCATATTGTCTTTGCTCTATCCTGTATACCGTCACTATCAAAGAATGACTTGTTCGTATAACACATAAAAATTAAGTTAAAATGGAGTGTGTGTGTGCAGTAAGACGATGGTGTGCCGTCAGAGAGTGCTGGAGCTGCTGCCGCGTGTGGAGGGGATGGTGAGCGCGATGGCCCGGAGCGAGAATCGACTGCTGCACCTGCAGGAGAAGAGGCAGAAGGAGCTGTGGAACCTGCTCAAAGTAGCCTGTGTATGCATACTACTCATGCTAGTGTTTTATGCAAACGATTTCTGCATGCATAGAAAACCCAGATGGCCAAAATATACACACAGATCACGCTGCGCTGAATGCTTGATGTGAGTTTGTGTGTTTCAGAGTAAGGTTCGTAGTCCCGTGAGTGGCAGTCCAGATGGAGGACGGACTCCACCGGCCCCCGGACACCCGCTGATGTCTCACAGGCCGTCACATGCCAGCAGCTCGTCCGACGTACCGCAGACGTGAGTCCAGCGCCAGTGTGTGAGACGCATTTGCATTCATTTGCATGTTTCCATCATGAGCGTTTCTCTCTTGTGTGTATTCAGAGACGAGTCTCAGCTTGTGATCGAGGAGAGCAAGATGTTTGAGAACCGCCTGCAGAGTTTAGTGCAAGACACCATTCAGGAAACAGAGACCAGCATGCAGGTAATCAAGAAAATCTTCTTAAAATGCCTGTATTATGCTACTTTAAAGTCTCTTACAATAGGTTTACATGCATCCAAGGTCAAAAAACACTTTAATTTTCTCATAATATACGCTGCAGCATCAGCTCTTTTCTCACAGTGCCTGAAACGGTTTGTTCGAAGATTCGGTCTCTCTAAACCCCGCCTTTCTGAGAGCCTCCTCTGCTCTGATTGGTCAGATAGCCCAGTCTGTTGTGATTGGTCTGAAACCAAATTTCAGCTCCGGATCAGTGTTGCCAAGTCCATGGTTTTCCCAAGGAATTGGACTACTTTAACACTGTTGACGCAGGTTGTTTTTCATATCCGCGGGTTGAAGCGACCCAAAATAACATAGTCGGTTTTACCGTATCAATCTCATCAAAGTGGAAAACAGAAAACAGCGTCTTCCCGACATGAACAACACGAACCAAACTCTTCCAGTCTCAGATACAACTACAGTGTTTGAGGGCGGGGCATAGAGACGCTGTTCAGCCAATGAACACAATAGGCTTGCATTATGCAAATGAGTTACAAACCTACTCGTTTCAGGCCGTTTCTTTTGTCTGGGAGACAAAAACTCCATTTATCTGCACTTTAATCTATGAAACTGCAGATTTTTACAAACTACATGCATAATAGGGGAACTTTAAGAAATATAACTACTTGATTCGTGTTGCTATTTAATTTCAAAATCAGCAAAAAGTCACGTCACGCATAACAGTATTTGTTGACATTATCAATTATTGGTGTCACCTCTGAATACTCGAGCAAATCCCTGGTAATCATAATAGGTATACTATTATATGTAACTAGTGTACTATTTTAATGACTAATTGCATAATAATTCATTTGAACAACCCAGTAAATTCATAAAACATATTGAGGTCTGAGGTCATCCTGATGTAAAGATGTATTTATGATTAATTCTTTATAAAAATAATCATTCTTTAAACAAGTTTTGTTTTCAGAGCAATCTTAAGAAAGAAGATAACATTCTTATGAAGTAGTTTTGGAAAATACATTTTTGCAACTGTTTACTATTAAGAAAATGGCAGTCCAGAAGAATTTTATTCTTAAGAATGTTTTGTGAGATTACGCTGATCACTGACATTTCTCTTGTTCTCTTTCAGATACTGAGAGAGTGGAAGTGGCTGAATGGAGGGCAGGATCTGGCTTGATGTCACGGTTACCTGCCAGTCAAACGGCTCATTACCTCAAAAGCAAACAGAAATGATGCTCTACCGCCACCAACTGGAGGAAACGCGATACTGCAGGCAGTGTGTGCTGGCCAATTCACTCCTGTGAAACCACTTTTAATAGGGTTATAAACCCGTAAAAACAGTTTTTAAAAAAAAAGATTTCTTAATCAAAGTTTCTTGTATCAAAAGACTATTTTCCAGCCTTCTGCTGTCTTCTATGCAAACGCCTCTTCACACGTGCCCATTGAATTGTGTACTGTGAATATTTTTGGCTCTATGACATATTGCTCGTGCTGTTCCTCATTTGTAATTCGCTTTGGATAAAAGTTTGCACTAAAGAGTAAATGCAAACATAAATCTGTGCTAGTTCGTCATTACGTCACTGTGACTAGATGGACTGATCACTCAAGTAGATGTAAATGATGTTTAAATGTGGTGGTTTGTTATTGTGGTCATGAAAAAAGATAATCTTGTCCAGATGAGTGTGTGAACTCTGACTTTTTTTTACGTGTTTTTTTACAGCCTTGGAAAGTATACGTCATTTTACTCGTACGCGTACACAGGCGTTCGACGCATGCGCAGTTTTGAGCAATCTCGCCACGAGTTACAACCCATGTACACATCTTTGAATTCTTTCATGCTAGAGTTGTTAAAATGAAGATACTTTCTAACCTCTTTGCGCAATCTCTCGTCTATCCATTGTCACTGTCTGTTCTGTTTATGCAGTTTTTCTTTGACTACCTTGTGAATCGACGCCTCCAGGCCACCTTGTGAATAAACTAATTAATGCAAGCAAGCAAACAAATAAATAAATGCGCATGTGCGACCTGCGCGTAGAAGTACGCACGGTTACAAAAATCCGACGAGTACTCTTCTTTCTACAAAAACGCGCGTACTCTTCTGATGACAAATTCACGTCACGCGCACTGTACGCTGACCCTCACGTACGCGTAAAAAGTATACTTTGGGCTTTATGAAATATGCAAAGTACATCTTCAGTTGAGGAAGTTATTTTTATATGCTGACAAAAACAATTGCAATATTTTTTATTTTAAAGTTGTTGTTTTCATTTTTATTTGTCTATATAGTTTTTATTAATTTCAATTTTAGTTTGTTATTTTAGTACATCAAGTTAAACTAAATGAAAATGAGAAATGTAGCTGAAAGAAAATGTTTATATTTTTACATTTTATTTTATTTTATTTCAGTTAGCCTATTTTATGATTTTGGTTTTAGTTTACTTTACTTATGGAGCCCCGGACATGACATGCAGGAAAAAAATAGGCTAAATCGTGTGCACGATTTACTATTTCATTCCCTCGATTTATAAATCATGCACATGATTTATGAATCCTCGAATTAGTAAATCGTGCACACAAATTAGTAAATCGAGGGAACGAAATAGTAAATTGTGTGCTCGATTTAAATTTTTTTCTTGCATGTCATGTGCGGGGCTCCATATTTACTAACCCTGGTGTACAGTTTTTTTTTACACACACACAAAAAAAATAATAAAATAAAATGGTGTATCCAAACATTTTGTGTTTGTTTTTCTAGTGTAATTTAATTTTAAATATTTTTTAATACTTCTAAAAAGGATAAAAAGCAAATGAGAATAAAGTTCGTTCAGTCAACATTTCTCTTTATTGAGTTCCACAACACCAGTTTCTTCTTCTAGTCCACCGCTTTTAACATAAATCAGTTTTTTTTTTTTTTTGGGGGGGGGGAATAAAAACAAATACAGAGAAGGTCAATAGACCGTCCTCTAATAACTCCAGCCTGCAAACATAGACAACCAACTTGTGTGATAAAATATTATGCGTTTGGCAATGAACGTTATGAAGAAAGTGGACAAACGTGAGGGAGAGGGGCGTGACATTCAGAGAGTACCATTAAACCCATGAACTATGAGCACAACAGACACATCAGGTCACCAAAAACAATCATCAGGATATTTATCTAGTTCAATTTAAAAACAAAAGAAATGGTGCCACATGTGTAACATTAATAACTGCTATGATATGTTGTCACATAGTGAGTTGGAGGATTGGTGTGGACAGAAATCATGTGACTGATGATCTTGTTTCTTATTGGTTGAAGTTCTACAGGGTTTAAGGCCAGATTAGTTAAACGGGGAAAAGTGTGTGTTTGCAGGCGCAGAAGTCGTGCTGTGAGCTCCCTGGTGTTTCTTCCCTTTCTACTGATGCCTCTCTGCTTTCGTCCGTCCGTCATTACACCTCCAGCTCGAAGCCCATGCCCACCTTGTGTCCTCCGGCGTTGAAGTTCTTGGCGTCGATCAGAGCAGATAGAGTGAGCTTCACACCTGCAGAACATACAAGACATTCATTATGCTTCATTGGCACTTATTAAAGATTTAAAGAGGACCTATTATGCTTTTTACAAGTAGTGTGTAATCTTTAGTGTCCATTGTAATCTTGAGCTTTCTTCCGGGAACAAACACGTCACAATATTCCTCATTTAAATAATTCATACGCAGAATAAAGGGGCGGGGCCTGCTTGAGTTAGTAGTAGGGCTGGGTATTGAAACAATTTTCACAATTCGATTCGATTACTATTCACATGCTTTCAATTTGATTCAATTACGATTCGATTCGATATCGATTATTTTGGATGTAGTATTTCAGTTACAGTACATGGCAAATTTTTTAGAGGAAAAAATCTCTCAACTAATGCTGTAAACGACACATGGGGTCAGTTGGTACTACTTTACTATAATAATGAAGGTTAAATTAACTTATTTATATACAAACACTTAAATTAAACTCAATGTTTTTATTATAAATAAAGTTTAGAATTACATAATCATATTTCTACTCCAATTAGTTTTTTTTTTGAAATATAAACATTTAAATCGCGGCTGTCATAACTGATTTATTCAAACATGCATTAAATATTGAAGAACATTAAAAATGATAATGAATATGTAACGGTGCACAGCTATATTTATCAGAATGTTGCTCTCTAGAGTTCACTTTTCTAGCTGACTAATGAGTTTATGGTCACTGAATATGTTTTTCTGAGGTAAATGTGACGTGACATTGTTTACAAGCTGTTTTATTGACGTCTTTCCGAGGTTGAAACACTGATTGAGCGATTACACGAGACATGATACGGATTTCAGTAAGTTGTACTGTATATTTTAACATACCTTCAGATGTTCATGCATGTTTATTTTGCGCTGTAATTGGTATTAAAGCGGAGGAGAGGATGATCACATGCTTCTCTTTAACTGAGGCGCTAAAGCGATCCGTCACGCCACATTAAACAGCGCCAAAACTGTATTTATTTTTTGAATCACATAATAAGATGGACGTCATTTGAAATCTGAGACTTTGCTTCATATCAAAAGTAACAAAGCACAAAGATTATTGCGATTTATTGGATGGGAGGCGCTACATATTCTGCTCATTCATCAACTGAACACAGACTAGACTAATGGATTCTTGGGATTTAAGAATCGATATCGGTTCGTAAAAATGAGAATCGATTAAAATCGAGAAATCAATATTTTTTACCCAGCCCTAGTTAGTAGTGTGTTGAAACTGGTGGTTATGGTAAGGGGAGGGACATTTCTCAAACACGCTGGAAGCGCTTGACCAATCACAACACACTGCTCTAGCTGACCAATCAGAGCACATTGTGCTTTTCAGAAGGAGGGGCTTCATAGAGACAGGAAATAAACCAGGGGTAGGCAAGTTCGGTCCTAGAGAGCCGCTGTCCTGCAGAGTTTAGCTCCAACCCTGAAAAAAAAACCTTCAGCTGCCTATAGCCTTACCCTGCGTCCCAATGTCCATACTATCCATCCTAAATAATATGTGAGATTAAAATAAGTGTGTCCCAAAGCATAGTATGTTGAAAAGAGTGTGCCAAAAGTCCCCGGATGGTCTACTATTTCCGGTAGATTTTCGAAGTGTGGATCCGTGCACACTATAAAGGCTAATATTGCCCACAACCCATTGCGCGTTGGACGAGGATTCAGTTCAGAACTACAAACACGAGTAAAAAGTGTTAAAAACTACAAAACATGGCGGATATGCGCGATCGACGCTGAGAGGTTTGAGTGACTAATAATCAGTTCAACCTGATAGAAAATATTTATTTAATGTTATCTGTGTTATTTTTTTATCTGCAAATACCAATGTGGACTTTTATAAAGATCCGATTGGCTATTAACTTTTAACTGCATCATTATGCATTAATATGAGGAGATTTCTCCACATGAAAGACCCACGACTGCAGATCAACATGCTGCATTTCTCTCCGATACGGTAGGAAATTAGCTAAATGAAATGTGGAGGATGTAAGATGATTGACAGGCCAGTTTACAGTGACAGGATGCGACAGAGAGCAAAGACGCGATTGTATGACGTGATAGTATGTCCCAAAGCTTGTCTACTCTTTTGCTACACACTCAAAAGTAAGTACTTTTTGTTCACAAAAAGAGTACATACTTTTAGGGCGTAGTATAAGTAGGCGAATTGGGACGCAGCATTAGTAATCCTGAAGAGCTTGATTAGCTTGTTCAGGTGTGTTTGATTAAGGTTGGAGCTAAACTCAGCAGGACAGCGGCTCTCTAGGACCGAACTTGCCTACCCCTGAACTAAACAGAGAGTTACTGACAGACTGGGAAGAGAAGAGCTGCAAAAATGGAAAATATGAGAAAAATAATCAACATTCAAGCATGAAAACCTGTTCTAGTAGAGCCCAAAAACAAAATCATAAAGGTGTTTGGTTACCTGGCCGGAGGCTCTGTGTGTATCCTACTCCAACCAGACTAGCGTTATTCACTTTGGCCTGAAGAGAGACACACATTGGCATCAAGCGTCAGTGATATTTGTCAGTTTTAGAAGAACAGAGTTCTGTAGACTCACAGAGATGGAGGACTCTTTGTCTAGCTGGTATTTAGCAGCGATGCCAAAGCGTGTGTTGTTACTGCCTGCGGTCCAGGCCAGATTCACCGCCGTCTCCAACTGATCATTCACCTTCTGATAGATGGAGCCGCCGAACTCCGTACCATCATTACTGCAACAAAACGCACACAGAAGAACACGATTACTTTCAGAAGACTGGTACAATGATGTTTTTCCTTTGCATTTCTCACGTATAGATGACGATCACCGTTCACACGGATCCGCGGAAATGACTAAAATCGCTGTATTCTGCTGTCAGGCCAGTAGATGGCGATGTCACTTTGTAAAGAAACACTACGCGCATATAGGCTAAACACGTAATACGCATGCGCGTGATGTCGCCGCTTTCACAAATTTAAGTTTTTGTAGTTTACATCGAGGCGACAACGGTATCGGTTCCGAATTCAGCAAATATTAACATGTTGTTAACATAATGGTAACACAATTAGCATGTTTTAATCAAGATGCTAATGTTTATCATTATGCTAACATGGCATTAGCATGTTTTAGCACATAGCTATGCGATGCTAACGTGATTTAATATGTAAACATGATGCTAGTACATTTTGACTTGCTTTCATCATGTTTTTATAATAAGGGTTTTAACACTTAGCTAATCGCTATTAGCATGTATCTGGAAATGTAATGGTACTTTAAGTCATTTTGGAGTATGGTGCTAACACGTGCTGAGTTTGGAACCGCATGCTAGCATACTACTTTAACTATTCTGTCATAGAAAGATATAAAGGTAGTACGAGTACTAGTATGCGGTTCCAAATTCAGCAGATATTAACATGTTGTTTATATAATGCTAACACAATTAGCACGTTCTAAGCATAATGTTAACACAATTAACATGTTGTTAGCATCATGTTAACAAAATCATGTTGTTAACATTATGCTAACAAAATTAGCATGTTTTGAGCAAGATGCTAATGTTTAACATGCTGACATGGTTAACATGACGTTAGCATTTTTTAATGCTTCACTAGATGTTGCTAGCATGTGTTAGCATGTTTTAGCACATAGCTAGGTGATGCTAACATGATTTAGTATGTTGTTAACCTCATGTTAGTGCATTTTGACTTGTTTTTATTAAGTTTTAATAAGGATTTTAACAAGTTTTAACAATTGGCTAATCGCTATTAGCATGTATCTAGTACTTTAATGGTACTTTTCGTCATTTTGGAGCATGGTGCTAACACGTGCTGAGTTCTGAACCACATACTAGCATACTATTACTATTTTTGCCATAGAAAGGTATGATAAAGGAAGTACAAGTAATAGCATGCAGTTATGAATTCGGAACAAATTAACGTTGTTAGCATTATGCTATCACAATCGGCATGTTGCTAGCATTTTTTAAGCAAGATGCTAATGTTTAACATGATGACATGGTTAACATGACGTTACCATGACGCTAGCATGTTTTAATGCTTCACTAGATGTTGATAGCATGTGTTAGCATGTTTTAGCACATAGCAAGGTGATGCTAACACAATTAGCATTTTGTTAACATCATGTTAACACAATTAGCATGTTTTGATCAAGATGCTAATGTTTATCATTATGCTAACATGGTTAACATGGCATTAGCATGATGTTAGTATGTTTTAATGCTTTACTAGATGTTGCTAGGATGTATTACATGTTCTTAGCATTTTTTAGCACATAGCTAGGTGATGCTAACATGATTTAATATGTTGTTAACACGATGCTAGTACATTTTGACTTGCTTTCATCACGTTTTAATAATAAGGGTTTTAACACTTAGCTAATCGCTATTAGTATGTATCTGGTAATTTAATGGTACTTTTAGTCATTTTGGAGTATGGTGCTAACACGTGCTGAGTTTGGAACCGCATGCTAGCATACTACTTTAACTATTCTGTCATAGAAAGATATAAAGGTAGCACGAGTACTAGTATGCGGCTCCAAATTCAGCAGATATTAACATGTTGTTTATATAATGCTAACACAATTAGCATGTTGTTAGCATCATGCTAACACAATCATGTTGTTAACATTATGTTAACAAAATTAGCATGTTTTGAGCAAGATGGTAATGTTTAACATGCTGACATGGTTAACATGACGTTAGCATGACGCTAGCATGTTTTAATGCTTCACTAGATATTTTGCTAGCATGTGTTAGCATGTTTTAACAAACAGCTAGGTGATGCTAACATGATTTAGTATGTTGTTAACCTCATGCTAGTACATTTTGACTTGTTTTTATCATGTTTTAATAAGGATTTTAACAAGTTTTAACACTTAGCTAATCGCTATTAGCATGTATCTGGTAATTTAATGGTACTTTAAGTCATTTTGGAGCATGGTGCTAACACGTGCTGAGTTCGGAACTGCATGCTACTCTTAATATTTTTGCCATAGAAAGATATGATAAAGGAAGTATGAGCAATAGCAAGCGGTTCCAAATTCAGCACAAATAAACATGTTGTTAGCATCATGCTAGCACGATTAGCATCTTATCATAATGTTAACACAAATGGCATGTTTGATAGCATGTTTTGAGCAAGAAGCTAATGTTTGACATTATGCTAACATGACGTTAGCATGTTCTTAGCACGTTTTAACGTGTAGCAAGGCGATGTTTACACAATTTAATATGTTGTTAACATGATGCTAGCACAGTTTGACTTGTTTTTATCATGTTTTAATTACAAGGGTTTTAACACTTAGCTAATCGCTATTAGCACGTGTCTTTATGGTGTTTTTTTGTCATTTTGGAGACTGACTGCCCTTGATCACTTTCTGGACGTTCATCCTGACCTCTCCTCTTTGTGTCATTTGGGTTTGGAAGGATATAAAGGTGAGTTAATGATGATATATCAGTGGTGTTTTGAGTGTGAAGTGTTGGTCTAGTGTTTCCTCACACATTGGTGTGTAGCTGGAAGTCTCCCGCCTTGTAGCCCAAAGCGAAGTTGTTCTGGGCGAGTTTGGACTTGGCCGTGTCAAAGGCCATCTGATAACCGGCCAGCCATCCTTCATAACCCAGAACCGCTGCGGCGTGAACCGTGGGACCAGCCAGGTCGAAATCTACATCACACCCCACGTTCATGAAATCACGCTTATATCCCGTCTTCAGCTTAGCGCTCTTCTTCCTGAAGATAGAGAGGATGACAGTGTTGAATGCTGGGATCAGTTTACTGAGTGAAACATTTTTCACTGGATTGGAATTAAAGGGTTAGTTCACCCAAAAATGAAAATTCTGTCATTAATTACTCACCCTCATGCTGTTCCACAACTGTAAGACCTTCGTTCATCTTCAGAACACAAATTAAGATATTTTTGATGAAATCCAATGGCTCCGTGAGACCTGCATAGCCAGCAATGACATTTCCTCTCTCAAGATCCATAAAGGTACTTAAAACATATTTAAATCAGTTCATGTGAGTACAGTGGTTCAATATTAATATTATAAAGCGACGAGAATATTTTTGGTGCGCCAAAAAACAAAACAAAATAATGACTTATATAGTGATGGCCGATTTCAAAACACTGCTTCAGGAAGCTTCGGAGCATCATGAATCAGTGTATCAAATCATGATTCGGATCGCGTGTCAAACCGCCAAACTGCTGAAATCACGTGACTTTGGCGCTCCGAACAGCTGATTCGACACACTGATTCATTTGTGCTCCGAAGCTTCCTGAAGCAGTGTTTTGAAATCGGCCATCACTATATAAGTCATTATTTTGTTTTGTTTTTTGGCGCACCAAAAATATTCTCGTCGCTTTATAATATTAATATTGAACCACTGTACTCACATGAACTGATTTA
>RJVU01069905.1:954928-981409 GCA_003731715.1 Anabarilius grahami
AAACTGAATTATGGGAATGTATAAATAATACTCATATATATATATCTCATTTCATTTCATAGTAAACTGAGCATTTGGCTTTGAAAATTTCTGGACAAATTACTAAATACGTAGATATGTATATATATCTTTTATCTAAGTTTTGTCATTAAAAATATACAAACTACTGAATATAATTCATTTTCATTATCTTAAATTAATATTCAATACATCATCATAAATATTCAAAATGTGAACACAGTTCAAATTTCAAAATGCATAATACAAAATCAACAAAATAATACTTTTATTCAAGAAAAAGTCACTTTTTTACTAAAGTAAACCCTCTCCATTGCATCCAATCAAAGTGGTTTGCGAGAGTTCACGTACCCAGTGTTGGGCACAAACGAAGTGTCCAATCCCAGCTTCAGACCTTGGGCCAGCTACACAGAAACAAGACCAAACAGTGCATTACACATCCATTTAAATTGTTTATGCATACGTTAGAAATGGCGAGCTGGACTCACCTGATCTTCCAGAGTCACTTCGGTTGTCAGAGTATTATCCGTGTTCCACTTCTGGTTCAAACTCAAGCCCAGATCCTTCACTTTGTACTTGACCTCCAGGTTTCCAGCCGCCTTTCCGGTGTCTGTGTTACTGGAGCCGCCGGTGGAAAACTCCTGAGAAATTAAAGAAAACACAGGATGTGAAGGGATGCGGGGAAAGAGGAAGAACAATAGGGAGAGATGCTGAATTGTGAGAGAGAGGAAGAGGAGGGATTCACAGATTAACAGGAAATGAAGAAGGAGTTGGATGAGGAGGGTTGGGCTGCACCAGTATCACTAGTTAGAACTGATTTAGCTCAGTATTTAATTTGATTGCACCATTTGTTTTAATGCAAGACTTTGGTAGTAGGACACGAGCTCTGCATAGACTAATATGACGTATACCTTTATTGATGCACATTTGTAAACAGGAAGTAGTGTTAAAAAGGTGTGCATTTCACGGTTAACTATGGATAGACAGATCTAGCACCGCCAACAAGACATGAAACCTTCTCAACATTAGTGAACCAATTCACATCCTCTTGTAAAACATCTCAGTCTTACCATCTGACATCGGCATCCAATAAAGAAAGCAAGAAAGACAGAAAGAAGCAGGTTAGGAAAGACACACACAGATGCAATCATTCAGATTCATGTGGAATTAAGAAATACAGGAGCCACACACACATCTGCGAGTCTCACTGAATCAACACACTGAACGCCTGAAAGATGTTTTCTTTACAGGAAGAGGATGTTCACAAGTAAACATGAACTAAGTTTAAAGGATTCGTTCACTTCAGAATTAAAATTTCCTGATCATTTACTCACCCCCATGTCATCCAAGATGTTCCTGTCTTTCTTTCTTCAGTCGAAAAGGAAAACATTCCAGGATTTTTCTCCATATAGTGGACTTCACTGGGGTTCAACGGGTTGAAGGTCCAAATGTCAGTTTCAGTGCAGCTTCAAAGAGCTCTACATGATCCCAGACGAGGAATAAGAGTCTTATCTAGTGAAACCATCTGTCATTTTCTAAACAAAAAGAAAATTTGTATACTTTTTAACCATAAATGCTCATCTTGCACTGCTCTGTGATGTGCCACGCATGATATAATCACGTTGCAAAGGTCATTTTCTCCTCCAACTTTAAAATCGTCCGTCATCGTTGTTTTACTTTTTTTTGTAAAGGCCGTTTGTCTTAGTCTTTGCACGTTCCCTTTGTAGACACTGGATCGGTACTTCCTCCTATATCACGCGTGACCTTCCCAACATGATTACGTCATGCGTGACGCATCACAGAGCAGTGCAAGATGAGCATTCATGGTTAAAAAGTATATACATTTTCTTTTTGTTTAGAAAATGGCCGATGGTTTCTCTAGAAAAGACTCTTATTCCTCGTCTGGGATCATGTAGAGCTCTTTGAAGCTGCACTGAAACTGACATTTGGACCTTCAACCCGTTGAACCCCAGTGAAGTCCACTATATGGAGAAAAATCCTGGAGAGTTTTCCTCAAAAATCTTAATTTCTTTTCGACTGAAGAAAGAAAGACATCTTGGATGACATGGGGGTGAGTAAATTATCAGGAAATTGTAATTCTGACGTGAACTAATCCTTTAAAAAAGCAGCAAGAGTGGTGAGGAAAATAACTCTTACATAAAAGCACACAGTGAAGATATCAGATGGCAAAGCCATGATACTTTGACATACACCATGATCCTGACTGATCATCATTCATGTACTATGAGTACTTGTGTGTGTATTTAGTTTGTAAGTGAAGAAACAGAGAGAAAAACAGCAACTCACAACTCCACTCTGAGACTTAGTCTTCAGGTCCAGCTTAACCACTCCAAAGGCTGAAACACACACAGAGAGAAAATAAGTCAAAAGTTTTGTCTCTTTTAATTAAAAAGTGCTTCTGTGAAACATCCACATCATACACTACCATCCAAAGGTTTAGAGTTGGTAAGATTTATTAATGTTTTTGAAAGAAGTCTCTTCTGCTCACCAAAGCTTCATTTATTTGATCAAAAATACAGTAAAATTATGTAATTTTATTATAATTTAATAGCTGTGAATATATTTTAAAATGTAATTTATTGCTGTACTCCAGTCTTCAGTGTCACATGATAAGTCAACTAAGTCAACTTAAAATGATCATATATAATCCTGGCTGATCTATAATATCATGACTGATGTTTAACAATGTTTTTGAGCAACATACACAGTCTAATCTATATGCTCAAATGTATAAACATCAGTATTTGAACTAATTCTACAGACTGCATGATAAAACATTCCCATGTGTGTGGATGGCAATGCTTTTAGAGAGTGTTATGACTCCCATGAGTCTCAGCGAAGGATGGTCATTTCCTTCTAGAGCTCTTTCCTGTCGTTTAACCCTTGACATGAACCCACCGTCCATCTGTCAGAAGGTCAGTATTGATTCTGTTGTTAATATCACATTACAATGAGCAGCTGTGAAAATCTAACTGCAATAATACTCAATAGGTTGTGTTCCAAACTATTCTTTGTGTTTGTCACTCACTCACCATATCCTTTGCTGAAGATATCTTTGGAAGATTTGCCGAGGTCAGCGTATGCAGGAGGGACAGCCATGTTTGCTGGACAGAAAGAGACAAGAAGACACTTTAGACCGAGTCTTTAGAGTGGCTTGGAGCTCGTCAGCCGTGTGACATTGTGCACGTAAGTTGTGCAACATGTTTACAACAGTCTACAAATACCAGCAGCGCACGCCTCCTAACAGTTGAGTCTCCTACACGCGGCTGGAGCAGTCACAGCGCTGGAAGCAGCATGCTAGTACAGGTGTTGTGCAACGTTTGCCATTTTCAGCGCTGCTGCGAGAAGCTTCAGCTGCTGATGTCACATGTTAACACACACTTACACTAAAGGATGCATGAGCAGCGTACGACTACCATCAACTACAGCAGAGTGTGTTTCTATGCTCGCACACACACAAGGAAAGTTCTGGGTTCACTAAAAGTTCCACAGTATATCATCTATTACTACAGAAAATCATTTAAAAACATGTTTACAGCGATGCACGTACAACTGAAGTGGGTTTAAAGCAAAAATGCACAGCTTGTATTTTTGATAAAGCACTTGTACTAATTATTTTGCACAAAATCCCTGTGAGCGAGCAGCACTGGTGTCCTTGTGAAGCGTGCAAAATTACCATGAGTACCAGCTTTGGAGGTCATGAGAGGAGTTGGAAAGAAATGTCTGACATAGACAAGATTAGTAAAGTGATTTCTCTCACACTATAATCATGTTAACATGTACAAATTCTTGTGGCTATACAGTATTTTGCCCCATAGACTTGCATTGTAAGTGCATGACTGTAAACGTGATTGTTGTTTTTTTACATCATGATTGATGAGTCATCTATCTATCTATCTATCTATCTATCTATCTATCTATCTATCTATCTATCTATCTATCTATCTATCTGTCTGTCTGTCTGTCTGTCTGTCTGTCTGTCTATCTATCTTTCTATCTTTCTATCTGTCTGTCTGCCTATCTCTATCTATCTATCTTTCTATCTGTCTGTCTGCCTATCTATCTATCTATCTATCTATCTTTCTATCTGTCTGTCTGCCTATCTATCTTTCTATCTGTCTGTCTGCCTATCTATCTATCTGCCTATCTATCTGTCTGTCTGTCTGTCTGTCTGTCTGTCAATCTATTTACCTCTCTGTCTGTCTGTCTATCTATCTGTCTGTCTGTCTGTCAATCAATCTATCTATTTACCTCTGTCTGTCTATCTATCTATCTGTCTGTCTGTCTGTCAATCTATTTACCTCTCTGTCTGTCTGTCTATCTATCTGTCTGTCTGTCTGTCTGTCTGTCTGTCTGTCAATCAATCTATCTATTTACCTCTGTCTGTCTGTCTGTCTATCTATCTTTCTGTCTGTCTATCTATCTATCTTTCTGTCTGTCTGCCTATCTATCTATCTATCTATCTGTCTGTCTATCTACCTGTCTGCCTCTCTACCTGTCTGTCTGTCTATCTATCTATCTATCTATCTATCTATCTATCTATCATTCTACATACCTGTCTGTCTGTCTGTCTAACTACCTACCTACCAACCTATCTACATGTCTGTCTATCTATCTATCTATCTATCTGTCTGTCTGTCTACCTACCTGTCTGTCTATCCATCTATCTACCTTTCTGTCTATCCTTCTGTCTACCTGTCTGTCATTCTACCTACATGTCTGTCTGTCTACCTACCTGTCTGTCTGTCTATCTATCTATCCTTCTGTCTGTCTATCTACCTGCCTGTCTGTCCATCTGTCTATCTACCTACCTGTCTGTCTATCTGTCCTTCTACCTGCCTATCTATCCATCTATCTACCTGTCTGTCTATCCATTTGTCATTCTACCTACCTGTCTATCTACCTACCTGCCTGTCTGTTTGTATATCTAACTGTCGGTCTCTCTACCTGCCTGTTTGTCTATCTATCTATCTATCTGAGGGCCCGTCCTCTCTATCATCACTCACCGCATGTCTTTGGCTTGCAGTGATGGCAGGACTCACTGCTTCCTTTAATTTGTGTCTCTTTCTGCTGATGTCCTTTCTCAGACATGATCTGGGGTCAGAGATCACAATCAAGCACACACCATAAACCACGGCACACTGACTCCCTATATAACAGAACGAGGGTCTGTGAGGTCAGACGGAGGGGGACACCATGGCAACCTCTGCGGTGACATCTACCCTTGGGAAAGGGGCAGATCGCAGGTGACGGGATTCACGGGATACTGAGGCAGCATCTTTACAAAGCGTGTCCCCCTCCCCCAGATCCCCAGACACACACTCTAAAAATAGACTCAACTGACACCGCTGCTCCATGTGACGCGAGGCGTTATGAAATGGGAAATATTTTCCTCAACACCGGACACTTTAACACCAGGATGCATCATCAGTTCTTTCTTAAAAGTACAATTTGTTGTTTCTTATCAGATCTGTTTAAAATAATGCATGCATGAGATGACGACTCGTATCAGTGTTCTAAAAAAAGCCATTTTATTTCTAGATCTCATGGGGGTCGCCATGTTGAGATCACATGACCAGCCGAATACTAACTGTTGCATGTGGTTTCATCCATGCTGATTGGACCACTGCTGTATCAAAAAACAAACAAGAAATTAGAGCAGCTTTAAAGGCCTATTTAAAATCCACCTGCTGTACCTGCTATTCATCATTTACTAACACATCTCACACAGTCTCAGCCTGCTGCCAGACGGTCATCAATCAAGAACAAATCCACTGAACATCCTCAGCCAGAGGCCATTAGAGTGGGTGCAGCTCATGGGAAAAACACACAATCACAATGACAATCTGGAGCAAAAGGGCGAGAGGTAGTAAAGCCACGGTCACAGCATGTAAAATGTCTTCGGACACTGCAATGGTCGTAATATGACTTCACACTATGCAGCATCTTTTTTATAAACATAAATTCAACATAGTATTACATTCAAAATGTAAAAATATACAATTTACTAGTTTTTACTGCAAAAATATTATTTTTTCGTATACGTATGAATGGAACTAGTGTGACCTAAATGATGACAAAATTTTCATTTTTCGTGAACTATCCCTTTAAGTGTGCCATAATAAGAGCTTATCTTTATAATGCAATCATATTCTGGCTATAATGTGTATTTAAGTTTTATTAAGTGTTAACAATGAGATTATGTGGTTTTTATAATCAATTAATACTGCTTTTGTCATTTTTTTACAAGATGGACAAAATTTGTCACCAAAAAAGTCATTTGGTTTAACGAAAATTTCGGTTTTACCGAATAACACTTTTGGTTATACCGAATGACGATATTTTCAAACAATGCTAACAGGCTGATATCTAACAAAAGGACAATCAAACATTTTATATTAAGTACAATTTTTTAAAATATTACAATATTTTCCATGTTCTATAGCGGTTGCACCGAATGACCTGATGTTTCGGGACATGCGTATGAGCAAGTGAAAACATGAATTTTTAAAATAGTTACTTTGCTTCATTACCATGTTGTCCTTTGCAGGTGTCTGAATGATGTCACATCCTGTCACATGATATTGACCACATGACTTGATCCAAAATATATCGGTTACTCCAAATGACATCAATGAAATTCATTTTTCTGGACATTCTTTCTCATAACAAAGCAACGACTTCTACACATACTTTTAATACCGTGTTGCACTATGTTGATATATGATGTTATAAAATCATGCCAGAATAAAAAATATATACATTTATTACATTTTAAGATATTTTAACCACAAATTACATGGCTGTATTGGAGTCCAGTTAAACCGAATGACCTTTTGACACTTCTTTAAATCTTTAAAATACATTTATATGTCAAAAAATATAATTGGAGTCAATAAGAGATCTAGTTGTACTACCTTATCATGCGTCACATCATGCGATTGACCCTTAAATATCTGTAAAAATATCATCTATACACTAGACACCTTCCCTATAATTCTGTAACAAACTACTCAAACACACATGCATACACACTATAATGAAAGCTACGCATAAAGAACATAAAGCTGCTATGGTTTCATTTGAGCAGCTTTAAACCACATTCAGTTCTGTTCACATTCAGTTTTGGTTTTTACTAGCACCAAATTAGAAACTAATTAACGCTTCAGTGAGCTACAGTGATTTCTATATGTCCCAATAACACCCTAAACATAGTTTTTAGCCCAACATAATAATATTTTAATTTCTGATATGATTTAATTAGAATCGTTATGATGTTAACAACCCCTAAATAACAAAATAACTAGCTTATAATGTAGAGGAGAACAATGACAGAGTAACAATGAGATAAACATCACACACATTTGCACACATGGACATTTCAGAGGCTGTTTTAGTGGATTTGATCATGTTTTTGATTCCCAGTATCACATCAAACACACAAAGAAAGAAAGTCGCTCTCAAGGCTGCATAACCATCGCGCATGACTGACGCGACGCACGCACAACGCCCAGATAACGAATAACGGGAGCAGTTTGACATCTTAAAGATCATTTATTAGTATTAATTAGAGTTTTTGCTTCTTCAGGTTTATTGGTTTATTTCTGACTGTTACATCAAAGGTCGCGCGCACGCGCGTAACACAACAGTCCGTTATTCAGATAATGAATCCACAGGGATTAGGCGCGTAATAGTCCAGAATGAGAATTAAAACGCATGTTTTGGGAATAAAATGTAAATGCGATTTTATAATCATCAGTATTATGGAGTTATGACGTCTCTGCGGCCCTGAATCAGCTGTCTTATGCGCGCGCGTGTGTACAAAATAACAACAGCGCTCATTATTTCTCGACAGAACGCAAAGGAGTCTTTGAACACTTGTGTTTCTAATTCAGTGCAGCATGCTTTGAGAGGAAATTAATAAAAGCCTACCGTGTTTTGCCGTGTCGATGTGCCTGACGGTGTTTCTGCACTCACTGTACAGCGCGAGAGGACACACTGAAGGAGAACGCGGCGGAGGCGCGTGAACTGCGCATGCGCAGTCTGCAGCGCATTTATATATATATTTATACATATATAAATGTATATGATATTTAACTTTATTTCGCAACTTTTATTTCTCTATTAAAAATATATAGTATTGTTACCTCAGATTTTAGCACACCGAGCTTTCTCTCTGAATTAATTCGTGTATTTTAGACAGACGGACGGATCGATAGACAGTCTGTATAGAATCGGGTCCATATTTAATTTATCGGATGCTGAAAATATAGGGACCATATTCATAAATCTAAAACGTGTATAAACGTGTGTATATATAACGTATATTATATTATATACACGTTTATATTATATTATATACGTTTATATTATATATACACGTTAATTTTAATACAACTGATAAAAAATAACTCGCGTATTTATTAATATTTTGCTCAATGTATTGCAGTAAAGGCTTCGGTTACAAAACCGCCGCTGTTTCTTTAAGACGTTGCCATGGTGAAGCTTTGAGCTTGTTGTTAATGCGTCATCAGTCTGCGTGTAACCGAAAAATAGAGCTAGTACCGCGCTGTTTCTCCTCAATTATCAAATAACTGACGGTTTTTATTAAAGGTAAGTTTCTTTAGGAACTCGTTTTCATGATATATATATAATACCTATGTTCATACACAGATTAATATGGCGCTTGATCCTTCTGAATCGAGTATTATGTGTATCAGCAGGTGTGCAGGACAACAATCTGTGATCATATAAGAGAAATGCAGTTTGCACATTATTATATTAATTAATCCTGCTTGCTAGAAGTTGATATGAATGAATACATGTTTATTTTGGTGTGGTAATCTCCTGCTGATCGTTAGATAAGAGCATTATTAAGAGCATTCAGGTCTGAATATTAAATAATTATATATAAATGTTTAATAAATAATAAGATAGTAATTAACATAATTTATTTTAAATAAAAGATCAATTATAAACTCTTTATTCATACAAACTGCATGATGACCCTTTCAAAAAATCAGTATACTTCAAGTTCGTTTTTATTAAGTGTACTTAAGTAAAGTTCAAGTATATTTTTAAGTATACTTTATGTAGTAAGTATACTAATATCAATGTACTAGTATTATACTTGTAAGTGTACTATTTCAAAACGAATACTTGGGACTAAACTGGCCTAAATTAAATAAAAGATGACAAATTATAAACTTTAAAAAAAATAAGTATATTTCAAGTTCATTTTTATTAAGTATACTTAAGTAATGTTCAAGTATATTTTTAAGTATTCTTTATATACAGTAGTAAGTATGCTAATATAAATGTACTAGTAGTATGCTTGTAAGTGTACTTTTTCGATACTACTTGGTACTAAACTGGCCCACTTTTTAGTGTACCACAGTAGTAAAGTAGTAAAAAGTAGTATACAACTACTTTTTTCATTTGCACTGAAACTATACCCTACAAGTGAACTTATAGCTATGATAGTTTACTAGTTAAGTACTTGTAGCACATTTTTTTAGTACATAAAAATACACTTTGAAGTATACTCTCGGTAAACTACTAGTTTAGTAGTTTTATACTGCAAGTATACTTGTAAGTTTTCTTTAAGTGAACTTAATATCATATTTATAGTTTACTAGTTATATATTATTTTTCACTCTATGGAAAGATTAAATACAAGGTAACAAAAATTAAATAAAATAAAAGATGACAAATTATAAACTTTCAAAAAAAATAAGTAAAAAATAAGTTTGTTTTTATTAAGTATACTTAAGTAATGTTCAAGTATATTTTTTAGTATTCTTTATGTAGGAAGTATACTAATATAAATGTTCTAGTAGTATACTTGCAAGTGTACTATTTCAATACTACTTGGGACTACACTGGCCCACTTTTTAGTGTACTACAGTAGTAAAGAAGTAAACATTAGTACACTTGGAGTATACAATAGTTTACAACTACATTTTTCATTTGCACTGCAAGTATACTACAAGTGAACTTATAGGTATGATAGTTTACTAGGTAAATACTTGTAGCAAAACGTTTTAGTACACTTTGAAGTATACTCTACTTTTTACAAGTTTACTAGTTATATATTATTTTTTCACTCTATGGAAAATTTAAATTTAATATAAAATTTAAAATTAATAAAAGATAACAAATTTAAAAAAATAAGTAAACTTCAAGTTTGTTTTTATTAAGTATACTTAAGTAATGTTCAAGTATATTTTAAGTATACTTATATAGTAAGTATACTAATATCAATGTACTAGTAGTATACTTGTAAGTGCACAATTTCAATACTATTTGGTAAAAAACTGGCCCACTTTTTAGTGTACTACAGTAGTAAAGAAGTAAACATTAGTAAACTTTGGGTATAGACTAGTATACAACTACTTTTTTCATTTGCACTGAAACTATACCCTACAAGTGAACTTATAGCTATGATAGTTTACTAGTTAAATACTTGTAGCACATTTTTTTAGTACATAAAAATACACTTTGAAGTATACTCTCGGTAAACTACTAGTTTAGTAGTTTTATACTGCAAGTATACTTAAAATTTGAACTTAACACCATACTTAATAATAGTTTACTAGTTATATATTATTTTTCGCTCTATGCAAAAATTAAATAAATGATAACAAATTATAAAATTTTAAAAAATCAGTATACTTCAAGTTTGCTTTTATTAAGTATACTTAAGTAACGTTCAAGTATATTTTTAAGTATACTTTATGTAGTAAGTATACTAATATTAATGTACTAGTAGTATACTTGTAAGTGTACTATTTCAATACTACTTGGTACTAAACTGGCCCACTTTTTAGTGTACTACAGTAGTAAAGTAGTAAACAATAGTAAACTTTGGGTATAAACTAGTATACAACTACATTTTTCATTTGCACTAAAACTATACTACAAGTGAACTTATAGCTATGATAGTTTACTAGTTAAATACTTGTAGCACATTTTTTTAGTATATAAAAGTACTCTTTGAAGTATACTCTGAGTAAACTACTAGTTTAGTAGTTTTATACTGCAAGTATACTTGTAATCTGAACTTAACACCATACTTATGTTATACTATTTATGTATTATTTTTGCACTTTAAGTATACTTCTATGTTCCTATTTAGTATACATTTTTACACTTGAAATATACCTTTAACTGTACCCAAGTACATTCATATGTACACTACCAGTGACTACACAAAATTCACATACTCAAACAATATTTTCAAACAAATCTGTTGTACTGGATGCCAAAACAAACAAACAAACAAACAAACAAACAAACAAACAAAAGTAAACACAACTGAAAGCCAAGTATACTTAGCATACTTAATTATAGCCTACTTTTAAGTAATATCTCTATCAAAAGATTGAGTACAAGTATTGGTCTAATATACTTTGACGTTTCTGTGAGTATAAGTCTTATTTCTAGTTTAAAAGAAGTATACTAATAGCACACTTGAATAAACTTCTTCTTTATAAGGGAAACTAATTTGTATTCCAGTTTTGTTTGTTGGCATATACTTGTTTTCACATACTAGATGAATAATAAGTCTTGTCATGAATTCCCCTGTAGCCGCAGCAGTATGTGTGAAGGACCGTCAGCGATCTCTGGTCCCATTCCTCCAGACCCCACGCTGTTTCCTGAATATTACAAACGCCCGTCCTCTGGTAAGACTGAGCCTGTGACGTTCCCTCTGTTCTGCATGTGCGATGGTTCATTTGATCTCTCTGTTGTGTTGATGAAGCTCGTGGTCGGCTGGAGGGAAATGTTCAGAATGGCTCGTCTCCTCTTCTGAAGGGCCCGCTGGCTCCGGACCCTGGGTGCCACAGCGCCCGCTCCAGCCCTCGACCCCGCATCGGTGCCAACGCTGTTCACATCCTAGAGAGAGGACAGAGGGGGGTTGTGGGAAACCTGCTGAGACTGGAGGGAGTGGCGCTGAACCCCAGTCCAGCCAAACCTAGTAAGATCAGAATATATATGAAGAGTTTCGTTGCAAAACGAGATAACTCCATTTTTAACATTTTTGTCAAAACATGTTTATTATTATGTTATCATGTTATTATTTTGTTTTATGGTGCTACTTAGCTGTATTTTTTAAGTTGTGAAGGTTTAAATCAAAACAAACCAACTGCAGTTGAATTGATATTAATTGGAATGCACAACCAAAAAACAAGATTTTTGAAAAATGTAAAAAACTGAGTTATCTCGTTTTGCAACGAAACTCTTCATATGTTGTTGACTTCGGGAAAGTAAATGGATTTTTGCTGCCACCCTAAAATTAAGTTAATGTTTGAATGTTGAATTTCTAGAAAGCTAATGATTTATTATACACTTCAATTCAAAAGTTTGGCAAAAGTGAGGGTCTCTTCTACTCACCAAGGAGGATTTATTTGATCAAAAATACAGTAAAAACAGTGAATGTTGCTCATTCTTTTAGTCTGCCTTCTCCTTCTCCTCCTACAGTTATTTCCATCTCCTCCATGTTGTTCTTTGACAGAGCCGGCCATACGGGACTTCGGTAAAGAAAATGTGCGCAAGCTCCGTGAAGTCCAAAAGCGGTTTCGGGAGCTGGAGGCGCAGAGAGAACATGCCAAACCTGTGCCGGTTAAAGCACTCTGGATCTCTCCAAAATACCAGGACGTCCCCTCCAGGGTAATGGCCCCGTTACAGGTGAGTGAGTTGAAAATCACATTTTCACTTTCTTCCCCTGGTAATTTTAAAGTGAGTTAATTTTCATTAGTAGTACCGCAGAGAAACAAAACATCTGCAGACTCTGAACATTCAGTACCTCATTTATTTTTTTGCCATTTTCTTTCTTATACAGTATTATAGATATCTGCTGCAGAGTATTCTTATTGTTAACTAAAACTAAAACTATTACAAACTGTTTTTGTTCTTTGAAATGAAGCTAAAATAAAACTAACGCTAGAAGGATTCGTTCACTTTAGAATTATAATTTACTCACTCTCATGTCATCCAAGATGTTCATGTCTTTCTTTCCTCTGTCAAAAAGAAATGAAGGTTTTTGATGAAAACATTCCAGGATTTTTCTCCATATAGTGGACTTCACTGGGGTTCAACAGGTTGAAGGTCCAAATGTCAGTTTCAGTGCAGCTTCAAAGAGCTCTACATGATCCCAGACGAGGAATAAGAGTCTTTTCTAGAGAAACCATCAGTTATTTTCTAAACAAAAGGAGTCTTGCACTAGATTACGTAATCATGTTGGAAAGGTCACGCGTGACATTGGCGGTAGTGTTTACAAAGCGAACGTGCAAAGACTAAGTCAAACGGCCTTTACAAAAAAAGGGAAAACAACGATGTCGGACGATTTTGAAGTTGGAGGAGAAAATGAGATGGAGTTTTTCACCCTACCGCTGTACTTCCGTCTACGTCACGTATGACCTTTCCAACATGATTACGTAATGTATGACAGAGCAGTGCAAGATGAGCATTTGTGGTTAAAAAGTATATAATAATTTTTTTTAGAAAATGAGCGATGGTTTCTCTAGATAAGACTCTTATTCCTCGTCTGCGATCATGTAGAGCTCTTTGAAGCTGCACTGAAACTGACATTTGGACCTTCAACCCGTTGAACCCCAGTGAAGTCCACTATATGGAGAAAAATCCTGGAATATTTTCCTCAAAAACCTTCATTTTCTGACTATAGAAAGAAAGACATGTACATCTTGGATGACATGGGGGTGAGTAAATTATCAGGAAATTTTAATTCTGAAGTGAACGAATGCTTTAAGAAACTTTTGCCTTGGCAACTAACTGAAATAGAATAAGTTTAAGCTGAAGTACAAAAACTGAAATAAAAAGGAATTAAACTTCATTAGAAATATTTAGAAAACATTACACAAGCACATAACAAAATTACTTAAATTAAAAACTAAAAACATAATAAAAAAGCTAATTCAGAATATTAATAAGATAGTATAATAGTATATAAATAATATTTAAAACACTGCTACTGTATATTTGTGTTAAATGTCTTCACTATAATGTCATAAACTCATTTAGTACTCCATTGCTAAAACTGTCAATAAAACTTGCCACATTTCAACCTCATAAAGTGTTTCTGGCTCTGTTTACACTTTGTTATAGTTATTGACATCTATTTTGTCTGATTTGTTTGATGTAACTATGCAAAATACATATATAATCAGGGACCAAAATGCTTTGAAAAAAATTTTGAGCAGATTGTGTTAGTAATATAAGCACTAATCTGTCTTGATGTGTCCTGGATAAGAGTGAAGGGCTGCCTGTGTACCTGTCAATCAACAGTTGCACTAAAACAGGGTTTTAAAGCTGCGTCTCTGTGTCTGTGCAGGAGACGAGCCCTTCAAAGAAAGCTGAATGTCAGAACTTCCTGAAGGCTCATTCACAGTGTGGCGCTGGAGGTCGACCGCCGCTCCGCCGCTCAGAGAGCGGACCGTCACTGTCACCGTCAGCCACCGCTGCTGCAGGAGACTCCAACACTGAAGTACATACTCAGATCAACCTCAAACATAAAACACACTGTGTTAGTCCTCTACTGTATGACGTGAGAGCTTGTAATGTGTTTGGGGCAGTTGTGGCCTAATGGTTAGAGAGTCTGACTTGTAACCTAAAGGTGACGGGTTTGAGTCTTCAGAAGTCGTGACTTCACTCCTCTGTCATTGTGGCGTGTTTATGTGTGTGTAGATGCACGTGAGAGGACACACGGTGGACTTTGTGAGTCATAACGCTCGTGCTGCGAGGAAGACGAACCTGAGGAGATCTCAGTCCTTACAGAACCTCACAGATAAAACCCCTCCCAGCGCCGTCAAGGGCAAAGTGCCAGAATAGTGAGTCGCTGATTTACACTACCGTACCGCACTTAATGCATAGTTTTGAGTTAAACATTGACCTGATTCTCTCATTTTGTTTGTTAGTCTGGAGCAGAGGAAGGTGCAGTGGAAAAAAGAGGTGGAGGAGAGGAGGAGAAACACTCCTGATCCCTCCATTCCTGCCGGACACACTCAGATGTCTGAAAGAAAGAGGCAGGAGACCCTGCAGTCCCTCAAAGAAAGTACGTCTTCATCAACAGTGTCTGTTTCACCTTTAGTTTGTCATTATTCCTGATGTGTGTGTGTGTGTGTGTGTAGTTCACAGGTCTCTGGTCAGTGAGCTGCTGTCTCTCCCGGTGAAAGCCGACACTCTGAGCCTTCGCTCTCGGCGCGCCGGACTCGATCAGCGGCTCTCGGAGGTGGAGGAGGCCATCAAGATCTTCTCACGTGACAAAGTCTATGTGAAAGTCGACTCGTAAACACACTCGCATCAGGCTGTTTCTGCTATATTTGTGTAATTTATTAGTGAGCAGTAGATCTTCTGTTTCCTGAGAATGCTTGACACAAAGATTTGTGACTACATATTACGCATATTAGTGGGAGAAATCATTGATTTCTTTTTTGCTATCATATTGTTCTGCATTCATGCTTTAGTAAATAATACTTATGAGATTAAAAAGTCATAATTATGAGATAAAAATGAGAAATTATGAGAAAAATCTAAACTTTGAGATTAAAAAGTAAATTGACTTTTAGCATTTTAATATATCATAATATAATATTATTAATATATCAATTTAGATTTTTTAAAATCTCATAATCATGACTTTACGGAATAATTATGATTTTTTAAAATCGCATAATTTTGACTTTTTATGTCATAATTTTTACTATTTCATAATTATGAATTAATATAATTTTGACTTTTTATCTAATAATTATGACTGTAATATGATTTTTAATCTCATAATAATTCATTTAATCTCATAGTTAATATATCATAATTGTGACTTTTTATTGCATAATTATGACTTTATGGAATAATTATGAGTTAATATATCATAATTTTGACTTTTTATCTTATAATTTTGACTTTATTTCATAATTATGAGTTAATATAATTTTGACTTTTTATCTCATAATTATGACTGTAATATGATTTTTAATCTCATAATAATTCATTTAATCTCATAGTTAATATATCATAATTGTGATTTTTTTATTGCATAATTATGACTTTATGGAATAATTATGAGTTAATATATCATAATTTTGACTTTTTATCTTATAATTTTTACTTTTTATTTCATAATTGAGTTAATATATCATAATTGTGACTTTTTATCTTATAATTTTTACTTTTTATTTCATAATTATGAGTTACCATATCATATTTTTGACTTTTTATCTTATAATTTTTACTTTTATTTCATAATTGAGTTAATATATAATTATTTTGACTTTTTATCTTATAATTTTTACTTTTGTTTCATAATTATGAGTTAATATATCATAATTGTGACTTTTTATCCTATAATTTTGACTTTTTATCTTATAATTTTGACTTTTTATCTCATAATTGCAATTTAGTGTCATAATTTTGACCTCTTATGCAATAATTGACATTTTATGTCATAATTCTCATTTACTAAAGCATGATTCATTGTAAAATTGGTTTCCGTAGTATTCTGTGGATTTGTTTGATGGTTCAGAATTGTTTGTAAATGAGTGAATTTGACTTTGAGACTGTAATAAAAGTATTTCCGCTGCCATGTACAGTAACAGTTGTTGAATGTCTACTATGACAAGGTGCTGATCTTCAAATAAATCATAATGCTGTTGTTTAGTGTGGTATTAGCAAATCTTTATTTTCAATAGTTTCAATGTTTCATTGAAATGAATTTTAATATTGCATTATGACAGTGGTGCTTGTTTTGACTGTAATATCACATTACACTAATTTCATAATGACGATCTTTGTACATCAGATAAATAAATACACCAATAAAGTGTCCCAAATATATTTGCATCAAACTTATGAATGTCATTGCATTATTACACTACATAAATTATTAACAATGTATGATTATTGCAGTGATTTTTTGTGGGTGTATGAAAGAAATAAATTTTTTGGTCATTCAAAACCCTCGTTTAATCACATATTTTGCTTGCAAAGTGTTCTTATGCTATATTTCTTAATGATAATGTCAGACATTCATCAGATTTGTGTAACTTGAGCTTCCAAAAGCACATTTTGTAGCTAGTGTGGGCGTGCCTGTTTGTTTAATATTAAATAAAGACCTCTGATTGGGCGACGTAAGCGTAACGTGAGGAGCGTCGCTAAGCCCCGCCCTCATCTTGCGTGGCTACAGCGCTAATGCTAAGGCTTTGTCCTGCAGTGTTGAACACTGGCTCAGCTGTGTCTTAGATGATATAAAGTGAAAATAAACACATTTATTCATACTTATTATAAATAACTTTCAACTATGAGCAAACGAAAAGCGCCACAAGAAACTCTGAACGAAGGGATCACAGATTTCCTCATAGGTGAGTTTTGTTGTGACAGCTCGCGTTAGCATGTGGCTAAGCTAACCGGACCTTTAAATGTGAATGAATGGAAATAGATCAGTTTTGTTGATATAAAGTCCGTTTAAAACAAGGAACTTCACTTTAGAGTGATTTTAGACCTTGTTTTATACCTGAAGTGGAAAAAAACATCAATGATCACCATTTTTTACAATTTAATACATGCTATCAAGGGTAGAGCACCGTGTTTATATTTATTTTTGATTTATAATATATAATAATACATGTAAAAAATTAACAATAATTAAATATTATTATTATTGTTAGTGTTTTATTTGTTTATATTCATAAAATCTTGTTTGCTCGCCAGCCATAATCTGATTCTCCTGATTGTTTTGTTTGTTTATTTGATAAATATCTAATGTGAAATATCGTTTTATAATCATAATTTTGACTTTAATCTCATCATGATGACTTTCTGTAATAATTATGATTTTTAATCTAATAATTTTGACACTTAATTTCATAATTATGAGTTTATATATCATAATTTTGACTTTAATTTCATCATTATGACTTTCTGTAATAATTATGATTTTTAATCTAATAATTTTGACACTTAATTTCATAATTATGAGTTTATAGATCATAATTTTGACTTTAATCTCATCATTATGACTTTCTGTAATAATTATGATTTTTAATCTAATAATTTTGACACTTAATTTCATAATTATGAGTTTATAGATCATAATTTTGACTTTAATTTCATCATGATGACTTTCTGTAATAATTATGATTTTTAATCTAATAATTTTGACACTTAATTTCATAATTATGAGTTTATAGATCATAATTTTGACTTTAATCTCATCATTATGACTTTCTGTAATAATTATGATTTTTAATCTAATAATTTTGACACTTAATTTCATAATTATGAGTTTATAGATCATAATTTTGACTTTAATTTCATCATGATGACTTTCTGTAATAATTATGATTTTTAATCTAATAATTTTGACACTTAATTTCATAATTATGAGTTTATAGATCATAATTTTGACTTTAATCTCATCATTATGACTTTCTGTAATAATTATGATTTTTAATCTAATAATTTTGACACTTAATTTCATAATTATGAGTTTATAGATCATAATTTTGACTTTAATTTCATCATGATGACTTTCTGTAATAATTATGATTTTTAATCTAATAATTTTGACACTTAATTTCATAATTATGAGTTTATAGATCATAATTTTGACTTTAATCTCATCATTATGACTTTCTGTAATAATTATGATTTTTAATCTAATAATTTTGACACTTAATTTCATAATTATGAGTTTATAGATCATAATTTTGACTTTAATCTCATCATTATGACTTTCTGTAATAATTATGATTTTTAATCTAATAATTTTGACACTTAATTTCATAATTATGAGTTTATAGATCATAATTTTGACTTTAATTTCATCATTATGACTTTCTGTAATAATTATGATTTTTAATCTAATAATTTTGACACTTAATTTCATAATTATGAGTTTATAGATCATAATTTTGACTTTAATCTCATCATTATGACTTTCTGTAATAATTATGATTTTTAATCTAATAATTTTGACACTTAATTTCATAATTATGAGTTTATAGATCATAATTTTGACTTTAATTTCATCATTATGACTTTCTGTAATAATTATGATTTTTAATCTAATAATTTTGACACTTAATTTCATAATTATGAGTTTATAGATCATAATTTTGACTTTAATTTCATCATGATGACTTTCTGTAATAATTATGATTTTTAATCTAATAATTTTGACACTTAATTTCATAATTATGAGTTTATAGATCATAATTGTGACTTTAATCTCATCATTATGACTTTCTGTAATAATTATGATTTTTAATCTAATAATTTTGACACCTAATTTCATAATTATGAGTTAATATATCATAATTTTGACTTTAATCTCATCATGATGATTTATCATTATAAATATCTAATGTGAAATATCATTTTATAGTGAGATTTTGCAGTTTATACACTGAGGTTTATTTAAACTCTTAGTCTTAATGGTCTTTTTTGTTTCAGAGTTGGCCAATTATGAGAAAAATGTCAACAGAGCCATCCATAAATACAATGCATACAGGTAAGATAGTTTATTAAATGTGTCTAATAATGTATAAAGATATAATGTCATAACTAGACATATGTAACCTATATTTTTGTGTCCAGAAAAGCAGCGTCTGTGATCGCCAAATACCCACAGAAGATCAAAAGTGGAACAGAAGCAAAGAAACTGGTACAGACTCTGATTTTAATAGCGTTATTGTTCTGAAAAGTGAGTAACACTTAATTGTTGACATTTGATTTTATGAAAAATTGCTTTTTTTTCCTCTCAGGATGGAGTTGGTGCAAAGATAGCAGAGAAAATTGATGAGTTTTTAGCGACAGGAAAGCTGCGGAAGCTGGAGAAGGTATTTGAGAAGTGCATGTTTTTATAGATGGTCTGTTTATGAATCCAAACACTGTCACACAGACAGATTTGCTATCATTATAGAGATTGTGACGTACTCGTGTCTGTTTGTCCCGTAGATTCGTAATGACGACACGAGCTCCTCCATCAACTTCTTAACCAGAGTGACTGGCATCGGGTACGACGCGCTTGATTTCCTGTGATGACATCAGTGTTGTGTAAAGCTCGGTTCACACTCATTCTCTCTGTGTTTCAGTCCTGCTGCGGCCAGGAAGTTTTATGAGGAGGGCGTCAGGAACTTGGAAGGTTTGTATGCGGTCGGTCGTTTGCAGAAGTGTGTTCATTTAACGTCACGCATGTGTTTTAATTCTCATCTGACGTTTCAGATCTGAAGAAGATCGAACACAAACTCAACCATCATCAGCAGATCGGCTTAAAGTAAGAGTCGATTTGAATCTTATAGAAAATATGATCATCCGAGGAACCCCCATCCTTAAATGTCATAATTATGAGTTAATATATTATATTTTTGACTTTTTTCATCTCATTATTATGACTTTATGATTTTATGATTTTTAATCTAAATTTTTGGCTGTTTATTTCTTTATTATGATTTAATTATCATAATTATATAATTATAGTTAATATATCTTAATTTGTACTTTTTATTGAATAATTATGGGTTGATATATCCTAATTTTGACTTTTTATCTCATACTTATGACTCTGTAATAATTATAATTTTTGTTATCATAATTTTGACTTTTTATCTCAATTATGACTGTGTAATAATTATGAATTTTAATCTCATAATTTTTGGCTGTTTATTTCTACATTATGATTTAATAATCATAATTATGAGTTAATAATATTATCACAATTTTGACTTTAATTTCATATTTTTTTTTACTTTTTATTGAATTATTATGAGTTAATATATCATAATTGTGAGTTTTATTTCATAATTATGACTTTATGTAATAATTATGATTTTTAATCTCATAATTTTGGCTGTTTGTTTCTTCTTTATGAGATATTATTCATAATTATGAGTTAATATATCATAATCGTTACTTTAATTTTAATCTTTTTGTTGAATAATTATGAGTTAATACATCATTATGAATTTTAATCTCAATTATGATTTTTTTTATTCTCACAATTTTGACCGTTAATTTCATAATTATGAGTTAATACGTCATAATTTTGACTTTTTATCTCAATTATGACTGTAATAATTATGAATTTGAATCTAATAATTTTTGGCGGGTTATTTCTTCATTATGATTTAATAGTCATAATTATGATTTAATAATATATCATAATTTTGCCTTTTATCTCATAATTATGACTATGTAATCATTATGATTTTATTCTCATAATTTTGACTGTTCATTTCATAATTAGGAGTTAATATATCATCATTTTGACTTTTTATCTCAAGTATGACTGTGTAATAATTATGAATTTTAATCTCATAATTTTTGGCTGTTTATTTCTTATGATTTAATAATCATAATTATGAGTTAATAATATATCATAATTTTGACTTTAATTATTTTTTATGGAATTATTATGAGTTAATATATCATCATTTTGACTTTTTTAATTATGACTTTGAAAAATGAATGCTATAAATGTGTGCAATATTATGTAAAGAATATTTGGTTTCTACTGTTATGTTATTACACTTCTTTTCAATTGACTATAGTTCTGTATTTAAAAAAAAAATTAATTTTTTTTTTTAAATTTCAGTCAAAATATTTTTTTTAGTCCTTTTTATTTTATTACATTTTGAATGTATTGCAATCAATCCATTTATTTAGTTAGATCTTTTTTATTATGATTTATTTAATTTTATATTTTTCTCAAAACTCCCCAGTTTGAAAACCTCAGATCTGATTTATGAATTAAATGTATTTCTCATGAATGTATTTTGTTCTTTATTGATATTATTTTTATATTCCTCTCTTCTTCTCTTAAAGGTACTTTGAAGAGTTTGAGAAGAGAATCCCTCGAGCAGAAATGCAGAAAATGGAGGTTTGGACTTTCTTTCAATGATCTTCATGAATCACTGAAGCACATTTGTGACGGCACATTTCTCACTGTATTATTATTAATATTATTTCAGGCTCTGATACTCAAAGAACTGGATCTGGTGGACCCCGAGTACATCGGCACCATCTGCGGCAGCTACAGAAGAGGTGACTGATCCTTCTGATCCTGATATTTGACGTCAGTTATCCTCTAAATGTGTCGTAACTGCATCTGTTGATGTTCAGGAGCCGAGTCGAGTGGTGATATTGATATCCTGCTGACCCATCCGGACTTCACCTCTCAGTCGGAGAAACAGGTAACGGACCGTTTTAAGATGTAATGTCTGAAGGGTTTTCCTCTCGTGACTCCTGCTGTGATTCTGTCCTGCAGCCCAAGCTTCTTCACGCTGTTGTGGATCATCTGGAGTCCATCGGCTTCATCACCGACACGCTGTCTAAAGGAGACACTAAGTTCATGGTGAGTCTCTGTCTGTCTCAGTGTGTCTCTCTAATAATAATGAATGAATAATAAATAAGACGTGTGATTTCCTCAGGGTGTGTGTCAGCTGCAGACAGAAGAGGAGGATGAGGAGGAGTATCTTCACCGCCGTATTGACATCAGGTACTCACTCATTATTTAGGATGTTCCTGACACAGATGAGTTTTTCAGACATATTCCTCATGTCTTTCTCTCTCTCCGGTTCTTCAGGCTCATTCCTAAGGATCAGTATTTCTGCGGTGTGCTGTACTTCACCGGCAGTGACATCTTCAACAAGAACATGAGGACTCACGCGCTGGAGAAGGGCTTCACTCTCAACGAGTACACCATCCGTCCACTGGGCGTCACCGGTGAGACACAGTTACACATCACAGCATAGAAGAGTGTGCAGACTAGGGTTGCAAAATTCTGGGAATTTTCAAAGCTGGAAACTTTCCATGGGAATTAACGGGAATAAACAGGGAATTTGCAAAATTGCAGGTTAGCCTATAACAGGGTATTTAAATGTAGTTGAAAAAAAACATCTTGCAGCATAATTTTGGTTAAAACAACCATATTTAATGCAATTTTAGTTGAATTTTTGCCCTGCACATTCCTCAATCACATTCACACAGCACATGACTTACTGCAGGGCTATTGAGGCCACACCCCCTGCATGCACTGTCATTCCCACAGTCCAGAACATGCACATTTGATCAAAAATACAGTAATATTGTGAAACATAACTACAATTTAAAATAATGGGTTTCTGTTTTGATATACATAAATTATATTTTTATTCCTGTGATCAAAGCTGAATTTTCAGCATCATTACTCCAGTCTTCAGTGTCACATGATCCTTCAAAAATCATTCTAACATGCTGATTTGATACTCAATTATCAATGTTGGAAACGGTTGTGCTGCTTAATAGTTTTTATAACCTGTGATACTTTTTTCAGGATTCTTTGATGAATACAAATTTAAAGGTGCCCTAGAACCCTTTTTCACAAGATGTAAAATAAGTCTAAGGTGTCCCCTGAATGTGTCTGTGAAGTTTCAGCTTAAAATACCCCATAGATTTTTTTATTATTCATTTTTTTTAACTGCCTATTTTGGGGCATCATTATAAATGCGCCGATTCAGCGCGCGTCCCCTTTAAATGCTCGCGCTCCCCGCCCCCAAGCTCGCAACTCTATAATACATTGTATAAACAAAGTTCACACAGCTAATATAACCCTCAAAATGGATCTTTACAAAGTGTTCGTCATGCAGCATGTCTAATCGCGTAAGTACAGTGTTTATTTGGATGCAACATGCTAACGAAACATTTAGAAAGACAATTCACAAATATCACTAAAAATATCATGTTATCATGGATCATGTCAGTTATTATTGCTCCATCTGCCATTTTTTGCTATTGTCTTTGCTTGCTTACCTAGTCTGATGATTCAGCTATGCACAGATCCAGACGTTAATACTGGCTGCCCTTGTCTAATGCCTTGAACTTGGGCTGGCATATGCAAATATTGGGGGTGTACATATTAATGATCCCGACTGTTACGTAACAGTCGGTGTTATGTTGAGATTCGCCTGTTCTTCAGAGGTCTTTTAAACAAATGAGATTTATATAAGGAGGAGGAAACAATGGAGTTTGAGACTCACTGTATGTCATTTCCTGAACTCTAATTATTTAACTATGCCGAGGTAAATTCAATTTTCAATTCTAGGGCACCTTTAAAGAACAGCATTTATTTAAAATAAAAATCTTTTTTAACAATATACACTACCGTTCAAAATTTTGGGGTCAGTAATTGTTTTTCTTTCTTTCTTTTTTTGAACGAAATGAATACTTTTATTCAGCAAGGATGTGTGAAATTGATAAAAAGTGAAATTAAAGTGAGATTGTTAGAAAAGATTTCTATTTTGAATAAATTCTGTTCCTTTTAACCTTTTATTAATCAGTGAATCCTGAAAATAGTATCAGCACAACTGTCTCCAACATTGATAATAATTGAGTATCAAATCAGCATATTACAATGATTTCTGAAGGATCATGTGACACTGAAATAAATAACACATAATTGCTGCAATAAAAATACATTTTACATATTTACTAAATTAGAATTAATTGAATGCGAAAAATAACTTATTTCATCTTATGACCAAACAAAATGTTTTATATTTGTTTTTATATGGTACATTTTATATAAATATTATACATTTCCCAAAATTTCCAATTAATTCTCATAATTCCCATAAATTCCTGTTAAGTTTCCAAATTGGAATATTTCCAAAATTCCCTGTGGAAAGTTTCTGGAAACTTTCCGCCCCTTTGCAACCCTAGTGCAGACTTTGAGTTTCTGTCCATCCACATGTCTAGTTCACTTGCAGCTGATTTACTTTAACTGGTGACTTGTTTTTTTCTTATGATTGAGACTGTAGCTGTAGCACCTGATGTCACATGACCGCTCTGTTTCACAGGTATGGCTGGAGAGCCTCTGCTGGTGGACAGTGAGAAGGACGTCTTTGACTACATCCAGTGGAAATACAGGGAACCGAAGGAGCGCAGCGAGTGAAACAGAGAGAGAGAAAACTGCAATCTCGACCTGTGTGTGTGTGTGTGTGTGTGTGTGTGTGATGGTCAAATATGTAATAGTAGTGTATTTTAATACTAGAAGAGACATTTAGGGAGAGGTGTGTGTGTGTGTGTGTGTGTGTTTAAAGTTCAAGGGTCAAAAATCAGCTGCTTCAGTTGATGGTGCTTTTAATGAATGTTGTTTTAAATCCAGGTCTGTCTCTCAGAGATGTTTGAGTGAACCGAGACTGACTATAGATGGTCGAGGTATAGCAGTCAGCACGTCTTTATTTCATCATACTTCACTGGTATGAAAGAAAGACAACTGAAAATATATGAATGATGATTGTGTGGTTGTGTTATTTAAAGTCTGTACGATCCATTGTGATGTTATTGGGATATTTTTATTAGGATATTAGTCTACCATATTATTACAGAAAAGATTGTGAGAGAATTTGGGTTTTGCATTAAAATTCCCACACATCAGTTCAGGTCTGATTTCTGATGTTTTTTCTCCAAATCAAAACATCTGAATAATAATTAGTTGTTCTTGTATGATGATATACTGACTTTCTGCTGAGAATACAGTGAACAGAATCATCTGTCTAACATTGTGTCCTAACCAGACCATGACCACAGACGAAAACATAATCGCATTGTGCCACTCAAAAGGTTCATCATATTTAGGGGTCCTTGGCTTCATCAAGTTTGAAAACCTCTGCCCCAGTGACAAGCACGTACCTTTTTGTCTGACAGCTACACAGTAAATGAGGAGCTAATTTCGAATATTTGAATGAATGTAAAATTGCAATGAATTGTTAGTTTCCCATTTGTCTGTAGGTTTCAGTCGCTGTAATGATGTTGCTGCTTCATGTGTCTGCTGAGGTCACACATACATTTATTTATATAATTTATTTATCCAATAAACACTAAACATGATTAATATATATATATATATATTATATATACATACATACACTCACCTAAAGGATTATTAGGAACACCATACTAATACTGTGTTTGACCCCCTTTCGCCTTCAGAACTGCCTTAATTCTACGTGGCATTGATTCAACAAGGTGCTGAAAGCATTCTTTAGAAATGTTGGCCCATATTGATAGGATAGCATCTTGCAGTTGATGGAGATTTGTGGGATGCACATCCAGGGCACGAAGCTCCCGTTCCACCACATCCCAAAGATGCTCTATTGGGTTGAGATCTGGTGACTGTGGGGGCCATTTTAGTACAGCGAACTCATTGTCATGTTCAAGAAACCAATTTGAAATGATTCGAGCTTTGTGACATGGTGCATTATCCTGCTGGAAATAGCCATCAGAGGATGGGTACACGGTGGTCATAAAGGGATGGACATGGTCAGAAACAATGCTCAGGTAGGCCGTGGCATTTAATTGATGCCCAATTGGCACTAAGGGGCCTAAAGTGTGCCAAGAAAACATCCCCCACACCATTACACCACCACCACCAGCCTGCACAGTGGTAAC
>RJVU01069905.1:982405-1002511 GCA_003731715.1 Anabarilius grahami
ATATATATAATATACATATATTGACACTAGGGCTGGGCATTGACACAAATTTCACAGTTGGATTCGATTTCGATTCAGGCGCTTTTGATTTGATTACCTTCGATTCTATTGATTAATTTGGGGCCTGTGAGGTTAAGTATATGGCAAGGGGACGGGTGGGACATGTCCCCACCACTTTTTGAAAGGGTCGATATTGTCCCCACCACTTTTTGAAAGGGTCGATATTGTCCCCACCACTTCTCGCGGCTTCTCGCGGATATCTAATACAAAATAAACACCTCTAGTTGATTATAAATTTGTGTTAATAATAGGCGATCTGGCGCTGGGATGTGTTGTTTTTGAAATCATGAGTGCTCGTTGTCGCTGTTATCAGAGGCGCAACAGTGTTCTCGGCTTCAATCTATCGCTGTTGCGGAGACTCTCTATTCGTTACGTTGAAATCACAAAACAAAATACACATAAACGTGTCCCTGCTCTTGATATACAATCACTGATGAACATCTTTGGTTTTAATGAGGGAAAAAAAAAATCATACATGGTTGGATTATAACCCAGAACCTCTTGCACGCTAAACGAATATGCTGCCACTGTCCATCAGGACAATCGATTATTGTATTCATTAACTAATGTACATACTCTCGAGACTAACAACATATTGTATTATAGCAGATGTAAGGAAGAAACTATCATATTCATTTTTATATCATATTATTATTATTGTAATAATACAATTACAATACACCCTCCCCCCCCACATACATATTCCTGTCCCACCCATTTTTTAAAACAAAGTTACGCCACTGAATTTCACATATCAGAAATACAATTCTTACTAGTAAAATGCAAATTTTTGATATCAATAATTCAATTGTCACTAGTTGAAATGTCAGCTCTTGATATCAACAATTGAATTGCTACTAGTAAAAATGTTCATTTTTGATATCTGAAAATGTATTTCTGATATCAATATAATTTCAGATATCTAAATTGGCTTTAGTAACAATCACATTCATGATATCAGAAACTAACATTGTCACTAGTGACAATCAAATTATTGATATCAAAAATGAACATTGTTACTAGTAGCAATTCAGTTGTTGATATCAAGAACTGACATTTCAACTAGTGACAATTGAATTATTGATATCAAAAAATTACGATTTTTACTAGTAAAAATTGTATTTCTGATATGTGAAACTGGAATTTCTACTAGTAAGAAATCAGTTCTTGATATCAACAATTGAATTTGAATGGCAGCCTATGGTGACATTTCACTAGGGAAAATACAATTACAGATATCAAGAAATGCATTTGGCAGACGCTTTTATCCAAAGCGACTTACATTGCATTATACTATACATTTTGTATCTGAGTATGTGCAATCCCTGGGATCGAACCCATGACCTTGACATTGCTAGTGCCACGCTCTAACCACTGAGCTACAGGAAAGTAACATTGTTACTAGTGGAAATGTAATTCCTGATATCAAGAACTGAATTGTTGATATCAACACTCTAAAAACTAATTCAGGGGACCTTTAGTCATTACTTAAATATACATATTGTTGTGAAATAATAAATCAAGTTCTGAAATGCTGTTAGACACAAATTATGCCTATTGATTCGATATACTATCATGACTTGTCATAGTTTAACATTTTCAGTTAATCAAAAATGTATTTAATTTTAAGTTCTGTTAATGTAAAATACAATCTGATGACGTGTAAACGTGTTTCATTGTTTTGAGTTGTATGAA
Organism: Anabarilius grahami; assembly: GCA_003731715.1. Lineage (NCBI taxonomy): Eukaryota > Metazoa > Chordata > Actinopteri > Cypriniformes > Xenocyprididae > Anabarilius > Anabarilius grahami. Next base: position 984,161 of record RJVU01069905.1, read on the forward strand.
CACTTCTTTTAACTGGGCTGGGTTTTATATTTCCCATCATGCTTTGCCCATGGCACTTGAAAGGGAGAGTAAATGCTAAAATTAAGTGTTATATAATGTTTTTTGCACAAGATTAATGGTAAGGGAGATTTAGCAGTAATTAGGGTTTTGTTATGCTAATTTAGAAGAGTTAATGTGGGTTTTTGGAGAGTTACCATCATGGTGACAAGCGGTGCTTGGTAAGATTGTTACTCACAAATGCATTTTTATTGTGTCCAAAAAGCATCTTCACCTTACTTAAAACGTTATGTTGGATCAACTTAAATAGTTGCATTCATGTTGACAATTATTAAGTTTATGTAACATAGAAATGTGTTTTTATTATGGCAAAAAAACATCTTCACCTTACTTAAAACATTATGTTGGATCAACTCAAAATATTGCTTTGAGTTAATGTAATTCTCCCAATTGGCTTAAGTTAAAAATTCTAGTGGAAAAGGTTAACATATTTTTTTTTTGTTGAACCAATGTTTTATTTTTTAGAGTGAAGAATTCATATCCTGAGATGTGAATAAAAGTCCAAACGGCTTGCCATACATCATAGCAGAAGCGCGTCAGTCTGGCAGCAACACTCGGGCTTTCGCCTAGCATTACCTCCTGATCTCTCCTGCCAACTTTGGTGGTCTTTGATTAAAGAAACGCCGTATATCCTCAGTCACTGTCACACGAGATTGCTCAGCATAGTTGTTTAAAAATGACAGTTAAGCGGCAGCGCTATGCTTGGCACACAACCAAACATCTCCACGCTCACTATTGACAAACAAAGCAAATCCGTTATTATTTTTTTTAAATCAGACCAAACACATTTTTATTTTTATCCAGGAGTTATGTATATACAAAACGATAACTTTTGATAACAGTAACCTATTGATAAAAAAAAGCAAGGACTGGGGCACAAACCGGCGCGCAACGTGGGTTGAACGACATGTTTCCTGGAAATGGTGTGCAACAGGTTTGAGATACGTTTTCTCTTGGGGTGTGTCAGAAATGTCAGCCCAATCAGCAGCAACCTGTATATAAATCATGCACGCGGTATTAAAGAGACAGCTCGCACAATGGGTATTAATGTAACATAAAAATACCATACTTATATAGCCTATTTTGCTATTGTATTGTGAAGTGACACTTTCATAAACTTTTCTATACTCCTCTGATTATATAATGGTAAATATTACAATATCATAGCACAACAATAGTGATCATCAATAATGATAAGCCTAATACTCACAATAAAAATAATGTCATATAGATCATAACACAGTCTCGGAGGAAAGAAGTGGACTATCCTTCATCTAAAATGTTTGTCTTTTCATGCTGAAATGCAAGGCGAATGTTGTATCACAATAATTAGAAGTTTCCACAAATCCCTTCACTCGATTGGGATGTTCTCTTTTATTCTGGATGGCAAGGGCAGTGACTGTAACATCAAGCTTATTTTGTAGTATTAAACACGTATTTATACCGATTTCATCAGGCTCCGAAAACTCTTCAAAAAGAACACAAAGAATGGCCTTCTCAGCTGCCATAGTTGCAACTCTTGCGTCATCAGAACAGGGTGTTCAACACACCACCGTTTCCGTTTAAAAAACATTTGTCGGGGCTGAATGCAGCCCTGGTGTTTGTTGGGTGGGACCAGAGCCATGGAGATATGGCTCTGGTCCCACAAAAAAAACTTTTAGCCATGAGCCCCACTTAATATGGGGAGGCTGCAGACCTGGAGCCGGTAGATATAGGGCCCAAGCAGTTTTACGCCCCTGTTGTTCCTCATGCGTCCAGTAGGGGGAGAAGGAAATACGGCGAATACCACTATGGGGAAGCTGCAGACCTATGACCTACTGTAAAATGTATTATTTATATTTATTTATAAACTTTTTATATACAGGAGACTGACTGATATATGATGTTGTGAATTTCTATTGTTACATTTAGATATTAACCATATTTAGGCCATTAGACATACAGTACTGTGAAATATCTGCTGTGCAATTCACAATTGGTCGTCATACAGCTACAAAACATGTCCTACATAGCATTTTATGAAAACAAACACAATTTAACCCTTTTCTAAAATTCCAAGGGTCATTTAAAAGAAAGAGACAATATTGTTTTTCACAAAAAAAATTATTTATTAACACCATGACTTGGTTATTTCTTAACAGCATGTTGCATCATTACAATACAATCAACAACAATAACTTTAGCAGATTATTTAACATACCTCAATTCGTATCGCTTCAAGAAGGTCTACTGCTATCATACATATGGGTATGGTCTGCTGTTCTGATATATGACTAGGCTCATATACTGATATACAGCCTCCCCCTACTGGACGCAGGAGGAACAACAGGGGCGTAAAACTGCTTGGGCCCAATATCTACCGGCTCCAGGTCTGCAACCTCCCCATATTAAGGCCTTCAGCAAGCCAGAGCCGCGCCGCAGCGCAGATCCAGTTCCCTGCCAGCTCTCTCTCTCCACCCCATCGGCTCAACCCCGCAAGAAGAACAGTTTAAATCCTTCTCCTCGTCTTCCCTGAATTTTCACAGCCATTCCATCTGGATCAGTGTTGATCGGGGGGATTGTTTCTGTGACTTGCCGTTCTAAATTACTGTGCCGCTTCCTTGTGGTTAAACACGCAAACAGTAACTCATATATCACGTTCAGTTCGCACGCAGAATCACTATGAAACTCGGAACTTATTGTTATCGCTGTCCTGCGATTTATCAACAAATCGCTTGGAAACTTAAAGTAATAGTATGCATTTCTGTAACTTCAACCCACAGCTTCACTATTGGTAAAGAGACGCAGCTCAGACTGGTAGGACAAATTCTTAAAATCGTTCTTTTGCTGATGCATTCAAATAAATTTTACCGTTCATCTATATTTAGAACTAGCAGAAATCTGTAAGTAACGTAACGAACCATAGACGAATAACTAATAAACTGTTACGTTGTATGTTCCTACGCAGTTTGATAAAGCATGGAATTTGATTTGAGTCATTTGAGTTCCAGGTCTGGATAAGTATGGGAAAATGGAACTAAAAATAATAAATAAAAATTTTTTTTTATAAATTTTTATTAAATAAATAAAATCATACAAGCAGTGTGTTCATGGTAAATTTAGCGCTTGTTGAACACAATGGAATAAATCCAAGTTGCACATTTTTATTATGCAAAGCTCTCTTTTTACAAGCTAGTCTCTTTTGATCTTTACTAAATGAAGGTGCATGTGACTCAAACCAGCAACAGTTAAAAGACCAAACGATCATCTAAATCAGTCTGTAGCCTACTTTGCTGTTTGATGATCATTCAACATCAATGACACTGTAAACCACAGTATGGTATCAAACAATCGTGCCAGAGATGAATATATGCAGGTTATAAAGCATTTCAGGCTTATTAATAAAAATTAATAATCGATTTCTCAGCCCTGCACAGTTTCGCTGAACTCAAACTGAATTTATGGGCTTTAACTTAAATACAGTTCATTTCTAGGCCTCACCACATAAGGAACCAATAGGATATTTTTATTTGTTTCCATCTTCATAGATTGTCCAAACTGTTCTAAACAGGAACCGCTATCTTTGCTCAGCTATCTTCATGATGTGTTTAATCCCGCAGGCCGCTTTTTCATCTTGCATCTCCTCTCTCTTGCTTCTCCGATTCCTGCACTAGAAGACAGGCGTTAGGCCACAGCAGCAGCAGCAGGCCTGGGCTGGGCCCCAGATTCCCCACTCTCCTCCTCCCTCCACTTAGCCACACACCGCAGTTTCCCAGGTGCCACACCACATATAGCAATGCTCGCCCCTCTTGGCGAATGACTTCCCTCCTAGCGTGAGGATGCCTCCGCTAGCAGAGTAAGCTCTGCTGTTTCAGCCATTTCAGCCCACCGTCTCTTACCCTACCCATTGTCTGTGGCCTGTAGATGTTAGCGTGAGGATGCCTCCGCTAACAGCGCAGGCCCAGTCATCAGTCTCAAACTCTCTTTTTGTCTCTTGTCTACAGCTCAACCACGGACCTTAGCGTGAGGCTGCCTCCGCTAGCGGCGCAGGCCCAGATGCCTTATTTTACTCCCCAGTTTCCCTCTTTTCTACACTTCTTGTTCCTCCCCAGGCTCCAGGGACTGACCCAAGCGTGAGGTTGCCTCCGCTAGCGGCGCAGGCCCAGATGCCTTATTTTACCCCCAGCTTCCCTCTTTTCTACACTTCTTGTTCCTCCCCAGGCTCCAGGGACTGACCCGAGTGTGAGGTTGCCTCCACTAGTGGTGCGTGCCCAGATGCCTTATTCTCTTCCCCAGCTTCCCTCTTTTCTATCCTCCTCATTTCTCCCTAGGTTCCAGGGGCCAGCCCGAGCATGAGGCTGCCTCTGCAAGCGGCCTTGGTTCCAGCCATTCCTCCAGCCTGCCTTTCCTGATTTTTCTCTTCTCAACATTACTTTATTTATATCATGTAAACAGCATTAAGAACCTCCCAGCTCCCAGCAGACCCCAGACCCAGCATCAGATTCAAACACTTGGTCACTGGTCATAAGAAGCTTTTAAGAACTACATCAAACTGTTTCCACATTAAAGAAGCCTAACAAACGCTTATCAGCTAGGTTTTCAGCTCCAGCTCATTTTCTCACACATACCCAGAAGCCATATCAAACTCAACTAATACCATCATTCCAATAAAATAGGAACGATCTCATTGCCAGTGCAGCGATGTTGCCTCGGCTCCCGCAGGAGCTCAATTATTCTGGCCCTTCTCTCCACTGCCGCAGCAGTGATGTCGCCTCGGCTCCCGCAGATCAGTTCTTCTGGCTAATTTCTCCACTGCCACAGCAGTGATGTCCCCTCGGCTCCCGCAGATCAGTTCTTCTGGCTAATTTCTCCACTGCCACAGCAGTGATGTCCCCTCGGCTCCCGCAGATCAGTTCTTCTGGCTAATTTCTCCACTGCCGCAGCAGTGATGTCCCCTCGGCTCCCACAGGGGCTCAGTTTCTCTGGCTTTTTCTCTCCACTGCCACAGCAGTGATGTCACCTCCGTTCCCGCAGGAGCCCAGCTCTGCCTAAACTCGCCCTCATCCAATGTTGCAAGAAATCTCCCGGTCTTCAAACTAACCCTCTAAACAGATGATTCAAACCACCCAGTCAAATCAGTCAAACTTCAATCTGACACCATGAGTATTGAGCTCCTATAAGAACCTCAGAAACAGTATAAATTTTCTATTCTCGTTCAACTAGGGCTGGGCTTACCTGTCCGATCGCTGGGAATATTGAACTCCCGTCGGACGGTGCGAGAGCCCTCCCAGTCGAAAATAGCTAAACATTTTGCGTTTACGCCAGCAGAGGCTTACCCTTCCAATCGCAGCGAGTATTGAACTCCCGTCAAATGTCGCTAGAGCCTCGCCCCAATTACTAAATGTCTACCCCACCGTCAGCGGGGGCTTACCCGTCCGATCGCAGTGAGTATTGAACTCCCGTCGGACACCGCACGAGCCCCCAATCTAAAATTACTAAACGTCCTCCCCACCGTCAGCGGGGGCTTACCCGTCCGATCGCAGAGAGTATTAAACTCCCGTCGGACACCGCACGAGCCCCCAATCTAAAATTACTAAACGTCCTCCCCACCGTCAGCGGGGCTTACCCGTCCGATCGCAGAGAGTATTGAACTCCCGTCGGACACCGCACAAGCCCCCAATCTAAAATGACTAAACGTCCTCCCCACCGTCAACGGGGCTTACCCGTCCGATCGCAGAGAGTATTGAACTCCCGTCGGACACCGCACAAGCCCCCAATCTAAAATTACTAAACGTCCTCCCCACCGTCAGCGGGGCTTACCCGTCCGATCGCAGAGAGTATTGAACTCCCGTCAGACACCTAAAGGGGCCCCTCAGCTGAAGCTACCCTTCCAGTCCCCACGAGTAACGAACTTCCGTCGGATGCCACCCCTTCTCGATGTTCTGGCCGGTGGGGTTTTACCCATCCGATCGCTGCAAGTATTGAACTCCCGTTGGATGCTGCAGGCGCCCCCAGCCAAAACATCTAAACCTTATCTTAGTTTGCTGGTCGAAGAGGTTTATATTCATCAGTTCGCTGTGAGTATTGAACTCCCGTCAGATAGAACCCTCCTGATCCAGCAAACAACTTTCTCCTTGCAAACATCAGCCTTATTTCTATATTTTTGGGGGGTTACAGTTACAGTTCCCGGCTGCTGTCCGTAGCTAACATTTTGCATTTTTGGGGGGGTACTCTGTGTTCGGGCCGATTACCGAGCTCGGAGCCCTCTCCCCGGACAGCACGCCAAATACGTTTACCGATTAATATACCTGACTTATTTGTAAGTCTGAACTCGTGAAATAGCACTATAGTGACTCACAACTAGGGCAGGGTGGGGCGGACGTGACTCACAATGACCGCCATGGCGCCGGTACTGTAACACGGCCAAACAATGTGCGATACCCCTGAGGCAACAAAAAGAAAAACTGAATTTCTGAACATGCAAAATAAAAAAAAACTTAATAAAACCTGACAAAAGGCTTCTCTACACCTTCATACACACACACACACACACACACACACACATATCTTTTTATGTATAGTTCATGTCATTTTAAATAAGGTTACTAAAGCGAATAATCTTACCTTCTCACACCATGTGCTCCTGTGACCATGTGTCAGAACAGGATGTGCTCCGATGCTTCATGAAGCAGTGCTTTGAAATCGGCCATCCCTAAATAAGTCGTTATTTTGTTTTTTTTGGCGCCTCAAAAATATTCTCGTCGCTTTATAATATTAATATTGAACCACTGTACTCACATGAACTGATTTAAATATGTTTTTAGTACATTAATGGATCTTGAGAGAGGAAATGTCATTGCTCCCTATAGAGGCCTCACGGAGCCATCGGATTTCAACTAAAATATCTTAATTTGTGTTCCGAAGATTAACGAAGGTCATACAGGTGTGGAACGACATGAGGGTGAGTAATTAATGACATTATTTTCATTTTTGGGTGAACTAACCCTTTAATGCTCTTTAATGTGATGTGCGTTCTTTTATTTCTTTAATAAAAAGTGTTCGGATTCTGCCGTTACATATTACACAAACAATACAAATGCTTCCGTGCTCCTTTCAATCATGAAATGCGTCGAAATATATATATTTTTTTCACCATACAAGATTAATGTTGGGAAATTTAAATCGGTAGATTAAGTTTTCTATTTGTGATCGATTGTGCTTTTGTGGAATAAATCACAAAAATTCAGTGCTGTGTGTGCACTGCATTGATAGAGGCAAAATTGAGAGTTGTTTTAAGCTCACTCTAAAAACTGCTGGGTTAAATATGGACAAAACCAGGGATTGGGTTGTTTTCACCCAGCCATTTTTTTCAACCAATATTGGATTTATTTTTTTAGCCAGCAATATAGTAATATAGTAAAAGGCGTGTTTTTGCTCACCCCCAAATAGGGGCAAATTTGTGGGGTATTTTAAGCTGAAACTTGACCAGACCAGAGACTTATATTACATCATGTGAAAGAGGGCATAATAGGTGCCTTTTAACCCAACCTGCTGGGTTTGTCCATATTTTACCCAGCTTGGTTTTTTTTTAACCCAGCATTTTTTTAGAGCGTATGAAGCCATTTGAAGCATCTGCCTTTCAAACGCGCCTAATTTAAATATTGTGCGGCAAACAGAAATCCGATCAGTTATCCAGATACAGAGGCCACTTAATGTGAACAAATATAAACGCCCTGTGTCCTGATTGGCTATATGATCTAATCTGCTTGTTCGCATCAGTGATCGCAAATTAATGCCACATGTGCTCTCAGGATGCCTATGAAGAGTCATTCAGCTGACCACTATCCCCAGTCTTGTTCCACTTCCTGTTGCTCATTGTGCGCGAGGTGGTCTCCACAGCCTGTGTCCGCAGGTTTCTGTACAGACGGCTCTGGACCAGTTTTCTGTTCGTGTGTATGTCACTACACACGTTGGATGTTTATTGGATTTTCTGTTGTGCCTAATAAACTGTTGCACGAATCCTCTGCGTTTGAGTTCTCTCTCTTCACGTTCCTGACAAAGAGCCTTATTTAGTTTGCACTTAATGAGTTTGAAATAGACATCCCGCTTGGTTAAGAGGGCCTCATAATCAAACTCTTTAGATGGCCAGGCTTCATTTATATTCACAGCAGATGTTCACATGTGAAAATTTAAAGTTAAATTCACACGGTAAAAGCTCCATGTGTAACCTTTGGCTAAAAGTGTGAAAAAACCCGATTACACCCCTAGGTTATTTCTTCACCCAGGAAAGATAAAAAACAAAACAAAAAAAGAATTAAACCAAAATAAATTCCAATAATATGAAGGACCCTGCTGGTTCGGATGGGATTAAAGGCAGAGACGTGACTTTCCAAAATAGTACAAATTTATTTCACAAAAATCATTTACTCTAAAATGTTCTAAGAAAACAAACAAAAAACATTCCTAGTTTACCAGTTATTTACCCACAGTTAATAAGTGACTAGATTAAATCCACTTTAACAAAAGGGACAAACCACACAGCAAATCAATGCATAACAATTCTTAAAACAAGTGATAAACCAAAAACAAAAGAAAAGACCAAAAAAAGACAAATATACTCTCCCCTTCTGTTAAGCCTCAATATCACAGCTCCTCAGATAATCACATGAGGATGTATATATGGTAACAGGCACTTAAATAAAAAATACAAAGACAGCCAAAACACAATAGGTAATTCACAATTAATATTTACAAATCGTCCAAGCTGCTTCACTGAACAAGAATACAAAGCATGTATACTTTAATATACTTGTACAAAAGACAAAAATGTCCAATGCTTACTCAAATTTATCGTAGGCCACAGATCAATTGGGCAGAATAATCTTAAAAAAACACTCTGTAAATCAGCGGTTCAAAACCCCGACGTCCACACAGTCGTACCACAAGACGGTGAAACAGCAATATGAAATGGGTATATGAAACAGACCTATAAAACAGATATATAAAACAGCAGCTAGCGCTCTTAGGCCATACCTGAAAAACAAACAAAAAAACAAATAGTGAAACCTGTGGCTAGCGTCTGGATATTCAAGGTATGCTCGTGCATATGGGCCAGGGCAGATTGGGCGAACTGAAGCTGGATGACTCAAGTCTTTCTGACCAAAGAGCCGAGAAAACAACTGTCTCAGTCAGCACTCAGGAACTTTCTTGGGAACAGAACACTCTTTGTTCTGTCTTTAGGATAATAGAAGTCAGGACCTAAGTACAGCAATACTTTTAATAAAACAGAACTCAAAATAGCAATATACACTGTAAACCCGAATAATTTGGGCTAACTCAAAAAATTTGAGGTAATCAGTTACATCTATTTTTTGAGTAATGATGTTCCCAATTCCCAATGTTCCCAATTCCCTAAGTTCCCTAACTTGAAAAACTGAGTTCAAATATACTCATGCATTTTGATAACAATTAACATAAAATATTTAATTAACTTTTTTATTTTGAGTTCTTGCAAATCAAATTAGTTATTTACTTCACTGTAAACCCTAAGAAAATACAAAAAATGCCAATTTGCTAACATGTAAACAATAGCATGCATAGCACTTACTGAATGAGTACAGCAACTTAAAACATGTAACTTACCTGCTCTCAAACCAAACTTGACCTTATGACCTCTTTGTATGTGCTCTCTTATGCACTGAAAGTACTTTGACTTTGTTCATGTTCTCATATTTAGAGTTGCCACAGTAATTGAATACTTTAATGTGCTGTACAGCATCATCTTGTTTTTTTGTTCGTTTATTTTTATTGATCTATTTTCCTTTTATTTTTTTGAATTTAAAGTAAATAAAGAATACGTTTGATAAATGAGATCTCTGATTGTAGTCCTTGAAAACCAAAAAATGGTTCTTTGTAAAGTGGGGCACTCTTTTTGCCTCCTCTTTTCTTTGTGTCTTTCCCTCTACACTTTCTATCTCTCTCTCTCTTTCTGTCTCTCAGGTAACATTTAACATATATGCTGTGAACGATTAATGGTACAACTAATCATCATATCGTACATCTATTTTGTTAGTGTAACCATAACCAGATATTGTCATCAAACCCTTTCAATTACAAATTATTTGTGCTAACTAGTTTTGCACTTTGAAGTGCTCCCTATTGCAATATAATATCGTTACTCTATAGCAACGCTCTCCAACATAATTTGCAATTGTAACTGTTTAGTTATTTCCATTGTTGGTATAAGTAGCAATGAGTGGTAATAGACAAGAAATGTAACGTTTTCTACCATCTTGCTGAAAATGTTTCTTTAGTCAGTATAGGCAACCTTGCAGCCTGAACCCCTGTAGGATACACCACCCCTACCCCTACTGTTACACTCCAACAATATAACTGATCTGAAAGTGAGACTATAGACGATGCTGTAGACTGCCTTCAAAACCCATTTGAATGAACACTTCAGACACATCACAGTCACCCTGTTTAGAGATCATATAAAGAAGGTAAGAATGTAAGAATTTTTACTTTTTCTATAGATCTCTCCGTGTGTATATATATATATATTGAAAGAATTTAGTACTTTTATTCAGAAAGGACGCATTAAATGAATCACAAGTGACAGTAAAGACTTTCTATTTCAAATAAAGCTGTTGACCTTTCTGAAAAAGTGTATCACGGTTTCAACAAAAATATTAAACTGAAAAAGCCTATCATTTGAAATATAAATTCTAGCTCATCACCTCAACTGATAAGTGAAATGAATCAAATGATTGTGTTTTTAAATTAATAAGAATTCTTGGGAATGTTTTGGTTTGGTGTGACAATCGTCTGAGTTTTGCAGTCCAAAATAAATGTGAGTTGGGCACATGTTAAGTCCAAGGCTGATGTTCAGTCTTAGTTTCCTGTTTTAGAAATTACGTTCATCTTGTTTTCTTTCTCAGTAACCTACAGATTAGTGCTTTATGTTTTTACTATTATATATTTTAGTAATTTGTGTGTTACAGCAGTATTTACATTAGATTTGATCTACTTTCTTTAGCGCTAAATTAATATTTTCACAATTGTGTATGCATATTTGTGAGTGCATCCAAAACACCTCTTGATGGTTTAAAAAGCGTTAAACTGCAAAATAAAGGTGTAAAATTGTTCATGTTTTTGTGTTTATTTAAATTTTTCAATGTTATAGGTTATTAACAGATAAAAACGTAAAATGTACAGTAGTATTTACAATAGGTTTAAAGTGTAAATTAACAGCACATTACTGTGTAACACTCCAAATGGAGAGTACGCCACAAAACTAAGGGAAACCACAACTAGCGGCACCTCAGTTTTTAAACGCAGGCTACAATTAACTAAACAAGCAGTTTAAATAACAGTTTAAGTAAATAAGCCAAAGCACAATACGAAATAACTTTAACTTATTAAATAAACACCTAGCTATGTACATAGGACTTACAATAGCTACCTTAAACAAATTAAATACAAAACGAAATACATAAAATAGAATGCCTTGCTTAACAGGCCATTGCAAAAAAGAAAATAATACTACAGTTTTTCTCGATTGCTAAAACACATTTCTTAAAAGCTGCTCTCCTTTTCTCTAAACTGTGAACACAAAACCCAATTTTCACCTCAAAACTGAACTGTGTTGTCAAATCGTGCCCCGAGTCAATCAAAATTAAAAACACTACTGAACAGTCACTAAACACTACGTAGAAAAATAGAAAACACAATGCTCAGGACATGAAGCTGGAGAAATAAATGTTTATTGTTCACTGTAGGCTAAATGCATGTTGCAAAACAAAAAAAAACTGTGCATTTAGCACTTGTACAAAAAGACAAAACAGAAATCTTATGCTAAAAATAAAGTGCATTACTCAGCCACAGCATCATGTCTCCGTACTCCGAGTCATCACTACTCTCGATTGCTTAAACACATTTCTTGAAACTATGCCTCATATGCCTAAAAATGTTGGATAAGAAACAAAATAGATGGCATCATTGTAATGTTTTACAAAAATATAGTTTGCTTAGTTTTGAAAATTTTATAAATTTGTCTCTTATTAAAATGGTGTTTAAATGTGTACATAATCTTGCTCCAGAAATTATATGCCAATTAATATCAAAACAGAGTAGTAAGGGGATCACTACAAGAGGTGCAACTAATCAAAACTGCACAATACTAAAAAGGAAAACAAAATTTGCACAATCCACATTTTCAGTTCAAGGTGTACTGCTTTGGAACCGCCTGCCAGCTGAACTGAAAATGCAATCAGATTTAAACATTTTTCAAAGAAATTTAAAAAAGTGGTTCAAACAACAGCAGGTTTGTGAACACTGATGGTCATGCACAGTCTCTGCTTTTTTATTATTGTTATTTTTTTTTATTATTGTTTAGTTTTTTTGTGTGTGATTATTGTTTAACTGTTGTTAAGAAAAAGCCTACACTCTAAAAACTGCTGGGTTAAATATGGACAAAACCAGGGATTGGGTTGTTTTCACCCAGCCATTTTTTTCAACCAATGTTGGATTAATTTTTTTAGCCAGCAATATAGTAATATAGTAAAAGGCGTGTTTTTGCTCACCGCCAAATAGGGGCAAATTTGTGGGGTATTTTAAGCTGAAACTTGAACAGACCAGAGACTTATATTACATCATGTGAAAGAGGGCATAATAGGTGCCTTTTAACCCAACCTCCTGGGTTTGTCCATATTTTACCCAGCTTGGGTTTTTTTAACCCAGCATTTTTTAGAGTGTAACCAGGGACTGGGGCTGCAAATTAGCCTTTGGCTAGAAGCCTGTATGTGGAGCATCGGCTGCTTGAAATTGTAGCAATGTTATACTGCATTGCCCCTGTTAAATAAACTAATAAAATAAAATATTCTCAAAACAGTAAACATAACATCTCACCCAATTCCCCAAACATCCTATTTTGAGGTCAAAATGAAGCTCTACACTCAAAACCATTCACTCTTGCTGAAAAAACAAACTTTGCCCTCAGATATCACACACAAGCCCTCGAAAAACACACACACTACAACATAGTCTAACACACTGGTGAGATCAATTCAAAACAATACTACAAAAACTAAAACCAAAAACCAGTAAAAAGTTGTGTTGCTTGTGGTTCTCCCCCTCACTGAACTTTTCACATGATAAACACGTGTATATATTTGCACATTTTTTATTCCTTAATGTACTGTACAGAACAATACACCAAACAACAACAAAAAATGCCCCAGCCCCAGCATCACATCTTTGGTCTGGGACAGGCCAGAGAATCTCGTCAACATCACAGGCTGCACTGGCCCTATCCAGGCAGCGGGGGGGAAATCCTTTTGCATGTCTGATCCACCCCTGGCACACATCAACTGTAATGTCTAGTCAGGCTTCTTCCATTCCATCGTCTCTGTGCCCTACAAAAATACAAGTACTGATTACTGTAACTGTAACATCCTTTTTACAAAATGGAAGCAGAGAGAAACTCTAACTGTATGTAAGGCAATTTGACGCATGTGTTGTAACAGAGAACAGCACTCAAAAGTTACAGTAGAGTACACTGAGGTACATGTACCTGTTTTCCTCCCTGAAGATTCTTATGATCGAGGCGAAGGTGAAGCAACTTAAGTTTGGCTGAACTCATTGCCCAGCCTCCCTCATAGTCATACCATGGACAAAGACATGGTCAACTAGTGGCACGAATTTCATCTGAGACATCCTCATCCTCCTCCTTCACCTCTTCCTCCACTCCTTACTGCTCTAGCTGATCCCTGCTGACGTGAGTGAGCAATATTGAATGCTAGTGCTTTCTAAATGACAACACGAAGGGATTTGTGTGTAGAGTTTTCCAGTGTTAGTTCAACATCTGATTCATGTGTCAAAACAAGGGAATAGTGTTTATAGTTTAGGGAAATGTGTGTGCTCAAAAGCCTGGTTATAGTGTTTAAGCAATCGAGAAAAACTGTAATCACTGCTGAGTAATCAACGTTGAATGTGTCTGGATATGTGCCAACCTGTACATACTGGAATCTTTGTTCTTTGACTCTGTCTGAGTTGCGATCAAAGGGCACTCTGTATAGCTGTTTCATGCGCAGTCTGTTGCGCTTGAGGACACGATCAACAGTAGAGAGGCTGACACTGTTGATACCCTCAAAATTGACATGGTCCTCAATGATCTTCTGCTGAATTTCACTCAGTTTAATGGCATTGTTCTCACGGACCATATCAACAATTACGGTCTCTTGGTGTGGGGAGAACATAGCTGTCCTCCCACCCCCATGTGGCAGTCTTTCAATTCTACAAAAAGAGAACATGGAGTTACAAAAAATATACATGGAATACTAGGCCTACAAACAGTTAGACCAACCCTCCATTACAATGCTACAGTATATTGGTACAGTGATGTACTGAAACATATATTTACTTACAAATGATGGGTTGAAAATGGACAAACCCAGCTATTTGGGTTGTTTTAACCCAGTGGTTGGGTTAAATGTTTGCCCAACGTGCTGAGCAGTTTTATTTAACCTAACTATTGTTTAAAAATGACTATACGTCTGGCTTAAAATGAACCCAAAATATGTTGGAAATTAAAAATCAGACACATAATTACTAGAGGCAACAATAATAATCAAAAGGTGAACATTTATTAATAAGCAATTTAATTAATGTTTACAGTTTCATTATCATTCATTAAACTTATTAATAAATGTTTATTTCCTGCATAATTTGTGCTCATTTTAATCAAGCAATACAGTAATTTTTAAACAATAGTTGGGTTAAATAAAACTACCCAGCAGGTTGGGCAAACATTTAACCCAACCACTGGGTTAAAACAACCCAATTGCTGGGTTTGTCCATTTTCAACCCAACTTGGGTTGTTTTTAACCCAGCATTTTTTAGAGTGTATACTGTGGTACAGTATATAGTATGTCATACAGTAATTGCTGTCAACATTTACATACTGTACTATAATGTCAAAAAAAGGTAATTACCTGTTCTCTTCTCTAAATCTTCGGATTACAGTGAATCTACTGATGTTTGGTTGTACCCTTTGTCCAGCCTCCCTCATGCTCATACCATGGACAAGAACATGGTCAATCACAGTAGCTCTGATTTCATCAGATATTACTGTCCTTGGTCTTCGCTGACCACCTCGACCTCCTCTCACACGAACTCTTCCTCTCAGATTTCTATCCATTGTAGGGCCTCACAAACCAGTGCTCTCTGAAACTGGCGTACTTTATATGTTCCCTCACATCATTAGCCACAAGTGTGATACATTTTGAGTTGTTGTGTTCAAGTGGTGACATCTGTGCTTTAATTGTGTTTGACTTTTGTCACCTGTGCTCACCATTATGCAGCACGGGTGCATCACAATGAAAATGTGTTGGCAAGTTGTGTCTAAACAGGTGAAAAGTGCTTATGGTTTTGCCAAAAGAGTGATTGATTCAATCAGTGGGTTCAGGCAACTGAGCATTTGGTTCAGACAATAGGGTTTAGTGTTTTAGCAATTGACCCTACCCTACTTAAACAAACGAATGATCACTGGGCCTTGCATTGCTTACTCCATATTACTATGAAGGAAAAGTATATCGCTGACTGACTGCGGTCGCAGACTTGTGCGTCTTTCTTCCATGATCCGCCCACACACACTGAATGCCCTCTCTGACGGCGCACTAGATCGAGAATGCTCAAAATAAAACGCGCAAATTTTAAGAATTGTTTCCAAGTGTCTGACTTGTCTTGCTTTGCTTTTGTCAAGTAAAGAGCCGCTTTAATTTTCTTCTCAACTTCATTTGTTGACTTTCTATTACACGCCAAGTCCCACCATTCCCCACGGGTCTCCCGCAAAGTTTTCTGACCGCCCACTCCCACCCGCAGCAAAGGTAAAACCGCCCGCTCCCGCGAGATTTGCGTTGGGTACCGCGGGTTCAGTGGGAGCCCAAACCCAATGCAGCCCTCTACCCTAATCCCTTCAAAGGGTTTACCATCCGGAGTGAGAGCTTCGAAGGGATGAAGGGTGTAGGGGTCCAAAAAACTTTTTTTGAACGCACTTGAGCGTCATCTTAATGAGACAATCAAGGAGGAGTAGATTGTGCAAGCTGCGCCCTTTGTTTAACGTTAGTTTATATATTTATTTTTGGTTTATCGCACCATAATGTATATTGTGTCTATGTACACTCTAAAAAATGCTGGGTTAAAAACAACCCAAGTTGGGTTGAAAATGGACAAACCCAGCAATTGGGTTGTTTTAACCCAGTGGTTGGGTTAAATGTTTGCCCAACGTGCTGGGTATTTTTATTTAACTCAACTGTTGTATAAAAATTACTGTATTGCTTGCTTAAAATGAACCCAAAATATGCTGGAAATTAACATTTATTAATATGTTTAATAAATGAGCATTTATTAATAAGATAATGAATAATAAACAATAAACATTTATTAAATTGCTTATTAATAAATGTACACCTTTTGATTATTATTGTTGCCTCTAGTAATTATGTGTCTGATTTTTAATTTCTCACCTATTTTGGATTAATTTTAAGCCAGCCATATAGTCATTTTTAATCAGTAGTTGGGTTAAATAAAACTACCCAGCAGGTTGGGCAAACATTTAACCCAACCACTGGGTTAAAACAACCCAATTGCTGGGTTTGTCCATTTTCAACCCAACTTGGGTTGTTTTTAACCAAACATTTCTTAGAGTGTATTTGAAGCATTTGAATGGACTGATAAAGGGAGCTGTAAAGTATTTTTGTTGAAGTACAATGTTGTTTTGACCATAATAATGTACCAAATCTAACTCGTATAAATATTACAGTGGTATAGAAAAATACTCTACATACATTTATAGGTAAAATCGAACTCTGAGACTCCTGTACCCATTCTGTGACGTCAAACAACTTCCCTGTGCAAAGGATCATGGGGGCCCGAAGTGTCCATCGGTTGTACCCTTCGAAATCCTTCATTCCGAAGGGCCCTTTGAAGTGGCCAGTGTTGAGCACCTCGGTTTGGAACGACCCTTCAACTTGGTGGCCGTGATTGTTTTCACTCCAGGGTTTTTTCTGTGTTTTAACTTGCACAGATTAATTGTTCATCACAAGACTAGTAATATGCTCTAACAAAGTAAATAGGGTGAATTTTGATTTCATGACGACTTTAACGGGAGCAACATCACGAACACGGACGCTGCAGGCTGTAGGCCAATTCTGTCATGTGACACCAAATTTATTTGCGTTAAAGCCCTTTTTTTTAACAAAAAATGTTTCCAAACCACTTTTTTCGACAATTGAAGTATCAACATAGAATTTATGGAAAAATATTGTGTCGAATTTTGAGAAATTTTATTGACAAATGGCATTTTTATCAGCTATATCGCCAAACCTTTTTTCGCCAAAAAAATCCTTGGATATAAACCTGGCTTGTGAGGTCACAGTATATAGCTGTCATTTCACAATTACTGCAAAAATGACACAGTAACATACTGTGAAAGTAATTCAACTAGTAGCCAGTAATTTACTGTGAATGTACACTGTAAACGGAAAATGTACTGGTCATTTTCTGCCAGGACTTTATCTTTTACGGACTTTTCCGTTAATCATTAAAACACAACCTAATGCAAACCTTAATTCAAAATACAGGTATAGTTGTACAAACGTTCTTCAGCTCGTGCTTTAGTGTCCTTCTGCTGTCAAATCTGATTTATATCAAGTAAACGTATAAATAACTTTGATATCGTTAGTAATATTTCAAGATGAACTCTTACTGGACTGAAACAACTCAGATTTATTTGATTATCCAGACATCATTTTGAAGGTTTGTTTGTTCATCTCTCAGTCATCATTGATTTGCATTATATGAGCCATAAAAGCCTGATGTTTTTGTTAACATCACTTGACACTGATTTACTACTTGACTAGTTGGTACTAAAGTTTGGTTTCATCTGATAATAATATTGTGGGCCAACAATTCCTGCTCATAAAAGGCAGCAGGTCAGTCTGAAGAGTTGTTGGACCGTCACAAACAAATCTCTAGATTCTGTCCTGTTTAATACTATCACACTTGATCATTAAAACAGAATCTGTGTTTACAGCTGCAGATCAGCCATGTCGAAGTCATCGATTGAGGTCTATAAATCAGACATGAGTGATGAGGTGCAGGACGAGGCTCTTCAGGTCGCTCTTCTGGCTGTGAATATGTACGAAGAGGAAAATGACATTGCTGTCTACATGGTGAAGGTTTGTTCTAGAGTTTTACTGAGAGACTGGAATGTCTTAGTGAAATGTCAGGAGACTGATGGTGCATTAATACTGT
>RJVU01069905.1:1002810-1049468 GCA_003731715.1 Anabarilius grahami
TCTTGTAAATTCGTATATTATTATTTTATTCCTTTTATTATGTGTCTTGTCTTGTCGCTGTCACTCTGTTGCACTGTGGAGCTTCTGTCACTAAAACAAATTCCTAGTGTGTAAACAACATACCTGGCAATAAAGCTCTTTCTGATTCTGATTCTGATAAATAGTTTTTACAGGCCGACAGCGCATAGGATGGGTTTTTATTGCTAGCACGATTTCACTATGGTTATAATAATATTATTAATAATAAATGTTAAGAAATGGCCAGGCCGGTCCCAAAATGGGCCGACCGCCCCCTTTAGTTGCTGTTGCTATGTAGCCTATATCCAACAAGCCATGGTGCTCTCACGCCACACATCATGCTCTGTCAGAGTGAAAAATACATTGTAGCAAAGAGGACACTGACAATGTGTCGACAGACAAGAGAAATTTAAACAATAAATACCGTTTTGTGGCTCTTTAATGTGTCTTGACAGACTGCTGTAGAGCCTCAGTTCAAGCAGCCCCGTGACACTACACATTTTTCAAATTCAAGTCCACGACGTTAAAGGGTTAGTTCACCCAAAAATGAAAATTCAGTCATTAATTACTCACCGTCATGCCGTTCCACACCTGTAAGAGCTTCATTGATCTTCAGAACGCAAATTAAGATATTTTTGATGAAATCCGATGGCTCTGTGAGGCCTGCATAGCCAGCAATGACATTTCCTCTCTCAAGATCCATTAATGTACTAAAATATTTAAATCAGTTCATGTGAGTACAGTGGTTCAATATTAATATTATAAAGCGACAAGAATATTTTTGGTACGCCAAAAAAAACAAAAATAACGACTTAGCCTCAGTGGCGTAGCAAGTCAGCCCCGGGCCCATATGCAATTTTTTTTTACGGCCCCCCTTGGTTATATTTTATACGAAAGAGTCCCAGGACTTTAACATAAATTAGATATTATCACTAACATGCAGACAGGAATGGTAAAAACACAGACTTTTCAACAGTCTACGTTTGAATTCGACCGATAAGACTCTTGCTTTGGAATTTCAGAATGATCATAGCATTTCAGATGCGATAAGTCCGAAGATTATTCCAGTTATGAATTAATTATTCTGTCTTTTTTTTAATGCACGTTTTATTCCTAATAAATTTACTATAAGTTTCTTCTCTAAATATTTTTCCATCACATTTTATGTGCATTTTATTTCGTTGAATAAAGAGTATCCACCCCAAGGAGTGTACGAGTTACATTTATTCACATCTTGTGCAGTATCTTAAAATGTGCAGACGTAGTCGTTTTTTCAGAAAACCAATATGACTCATTTAAAATTCTGTAGGCTACTACTTACATTAGGGGCGGTTGCAACACTTTTTACATTTCCTTCAGTTTCTCAGCGACTGTTTGTATTAGAAAGACAAAAAATATATATATTAAACCCATATATGTCACCTACCTGCCCATACTGTTGCAACATGTGTACATATGATAATATGAAAGTAATTTGTACTTAAATGGACCCTGAAAAATGTTGCAACTGTCCCCATATATGGGGACAGTTGCAACAGTCATTTAGATGTAATAAAACTCATACTTCTGCATCATTTTTCAAATCTTTTTTTTAGTTTATTTGAGACCAGAGTTCATTGAGTTAACTTTTTAAAGTACACAACCATGTAACACCTTTGTCAAAATCCCACAAACTGATTTATGTAGGCCCAACTGTAGTAACAAGCAGTAACAATTTCATAACAACACCAAAAGCACACAAACGGATTATTTCATAGCATCGAGTATTCGGAATTCCCCATCTGACTCACAATTGTGGCAATGGCAACATTGAAGCCACACCTCTCCCGGTCTGGAGTAGCTCTCCAAACAGACAATGCAAAAATCTTCTTCTTTCTCAGAGTCACTGTCCTTCTCTGTATGCTTTTTCTCCTTGGTTTTGGTTTGTTGGCTTGTTTGCAGTGTGTTTTTTGTCAGTTTTCTCTTAACTTTTGCTTTCTCCCTCTCCAAAGCCTCCTTTTCGGGGGTGTCTGTCAAGATGGCCGATTTGCATTTTTTCACGAAAAGATCAGCTGCTCTTTTTAGGTATTCTGCCAGACTATCTTCCTGTATACTGAGAAGACCCTCCTCGGGGTCCAGTAACCTGTCCTCATCTCCTCTGCTGAACTTAGCCTCTCTCTTTTTTTAATAAAGCGGTAGAGGGTTGTGTGGCAAATTGAATACTGTTTTGCCACAGACCTCACTGTCCTGCCATCATTGCTCACTACAGCAGCAGCTAAGGACAGAATAGGTAGAGGGACACCCCTTTCTGTTGTCCTTTTCCTGTCTCGTGGCATACTGAAAAAAACAGAACAGAAAATGTAGGATACACTGCAGCCTAGTTTGACTTTTAAAAAAGCAATTTGCTGAAATCAAAGAGGAGATACCTGATTATTGAAATATGTTCTTTATCAAACCACTGAATTGCCTTTTATATCAATTTTATCTAATTATTATTGTCATGAGGGACAGTTGCAACACCCTGGCAGCCATCTTAAAACTAGTGTTGCTAGCCTAACACATTAGCTTGAACACATTGTACCCAAGTCTGTTAAGAGCTAAGAAACTGCACATTCAAACTATAAAAAACAATACTTAAACAGTTTAGAGAGTATGACAAAAAATCTAGTAGTAAAAAAAGTTACTTTTTTACCTTGAATTTCAGTTCTCCTATAAGGAGGTTTAGCATGTGGCTGTTAACTTCCAGAAAGAAGGAGGGGCATACCGAGCATGTGCAGTTGGAGGTTCATTTATTAAGATTCTTAATGATTTTCAGTACATTTAACATAGATAGACAATAGAAAGTTATTGACAACATTATTTCTATTATACCTAATTTTTCTGAACATGTACACGGGTTCTCTCTCGCGCACAGACGCGCGTGCGAGCCTTTGAAAGTATTTAGCTGCAGAAAGACTCGTTCGGCGTGTGCGCTGCGCACTATCTAGTGGACTTTTGTTTTCAAGCACTCAATTCACTCTCGCATGGGCTGTAGTACAGTACACACACATTGTCCGTGCCATCACAAAAATTGGGCTGCACGTGGATGGGTAGTGCGGTCGTCCGCGAACACTCCTAATGACGAAAATTTCACGATGCGGACGGTGCGCGGACGCCCTAAGTATAGCCTACTTTGGGGTAGGCCGTATCGGGCCCCCAATCCGCCCGGGCCCATATGCACGTGCATACCTTGCATGCCCAGACGCTACGCCACTGCTTAGCCTATATAGCCTATATAGCAAAATTATGGAATGCTCTGCCAGATCATCTGAAATGTATCCCGACATTGGCCACTTTTAAAAAAAAAATCTAATTGTGGTTAATTCAGGAACAATGTTGCTCTCATATTTAGTCTCTTGACTTTGCCCTTTCTGTATACTTTTAATCCTTTTTTATTATTTTCTATCGTATTACATTTTTATCCTTATTCTTTCCCGGTCTTTTATTAATGTTGAGGTTAATGTTAAACTGTATTGTTTTGTTTTTTTTCCTCAAAAAAGCCCTACTAGGGACAAGTGTTGTAAATTAGCTTTAAGCTAAAAACATTATGATACATGCATCAGATGACTGTCAAAGTTTATCTATGTTATTTGTATCTGTCCCTATCTAAATAAAAGAAATAAATAAATAAAATATAGTGATGGCCGATTTCAAAACACTGCTTCAGGAAGCTTCAGAGCGTTATGAATCTTTTGTGTCGAATCAGCTGTTCGGAGCGCCAAAGTCACGTGATTTCAGCAGTTTGACACGCGATCCGAATCATGATTCGACACGTTGATTCATAACGCTCCGAAGCTTCCTGAAGCAGTGTTTTGAAATCGGCCATCACTATATAAGTCGTTATTTTGTTTTTTTTTGGAGCACCAAAAATATTCTCGTCACTTTATAATATTAATATTGAACCACTGTACTCACATCAACTGATTTAAATATGTTTTTAATGGATCTTGAGAGAGGAAATGTCATTGCTCCCTATGCAGGCCTCACTGAGCCATCGGATTTTAACTAAAATATCTTAATTCACGAGTTCACACTTACAAATAATCAGATAGTAAATAGTATGCGTACTGCGTAGTAGTATGCGTATTTCCCCTCCGAGGAGAGGGCTCCGAGCTCAGTATTTTGGGCCGAACACAGAATAGCCTACTCCCCCCGTATTCTGGTAAGGAAAGTAACCAGGCAAGTGTGAGGAGGAGACGGGGTGGTGAATGCTGTAAAACTGTCGAGGAATGTGTGAGTCAACGGTGTTCACTCATGCGGATATCTTGAAAACTGAAACAGCTGGCTGAAATGATGTGATTATTTGAACGTTGCTCTTCACGAATTTTGTTAATAAAACATAATTTTGTGTTAAACATGGCTGTTGGTGTGGCAGGACATGAGGGTGAGTAACAGGATAGAGTGGGGAAAATTGCCATCCGGTTTTGAGACTGCGGTCAAGCCAGCCGCGGTTTGAAAATACACGGTCCAGTCTGGCCCAGAGCCATTTGCGACAACTCCACAGGGTGCTTCTCAATTCTTATTTGTCCATCCTCGTGTCTTAGCTCCACCCCTCCAGGATTCGAGGGAAGGACGCAAGGAAAAGAAGCGAGGACGGAGGAATTTAATCAAGTGAAATTATATCCTCGCTCCCTTTAGCGTCACTTCAAAGCGTCATCAGTTGCACTCCAGGGATCTACCCACATGTTGTTAAAGTTTGGTTATTAAAAAAATATATAATAAATATGAATAAAGCAAGATGCCCAGTTGAAAGATATAAGATATAAAGTTTATTTAATCTGTAAAAGTAAAGCATACATTTAAACTATTGCACAGATATGAAGGGGGAGGAGAATTTATGCGTGCGTCAGGTTTCTCAATGAGAAAGACTTCCGCAAAGGATGCACCTGTGTATCCTCACTCATGACTCCTCGATCCTCGCCTCCTCGCGGTGCAATTAGAGAATTGAGATGTCCTTCAAGATGGCTGGGGTCATAGGCTGGAAGGGATATTGAGCAGCACCCTTAAGGTGCGTTCCATTCGACCGTAAGTGGACTGCGAAGTGGACTTCACAGGGCATTTCGCCATCTTAAGTGAGATTCCATTCCGAAGGGAGCGAACATGTTCAGTTCGAAGGGCACTGCGAACGGCATAGGGAATAAGGGAACATCGATATATCACTTCACAGGAAGTAGAGAGGTAAAATTACCCAACTGTCATTGCGCACCGCGTCACCAGTAAGAACTACGATGAAGCTGAGCCGTTGAAAGAATTTTTTAACGGCTCTCAGGTTTTGAGTATATCATACATTTTGTTATTCTTATAGGAACGAAAGTATGAATGGTTATGGCGATGAGTGTTACATTTGTATATTTTATTGTATGAATAGGCATGATAAAGTAAAAGTGTTGAAAAGCAGCTAAGGCTCTATCATTTATTTTATTTAACGTTAATTTACCTCAGAAGTGTTTACTATGCGGCTGCGCGTGGAAAAGAAAGCGCAGGAGACCATGGATTAGGAATACATTTATACTGTTAACCAAATGATATATGGAATGACAGTTACAGCTTCAAATCTGTTAAGTGTCAATTTTAAATTCGAAAGTAAATTAAAATATCTATTTATTTATTTATGTTATCAATCTGCGCGACACCGTCGTTGACTTTCTTTGATGACGTTTGCAGTGCGTTCCAAATGAGCGATTATTGTCAGGGAAGTCCACTTCAACTGATATACCGTGCTCAGGGAGTAGGGAGCAGTGAACACTGCGTAGGGACCCTGTCGAATGGAACGCAGCTATAGACTCCAATGGAACCTTTTTTTTTACAGCAATGGCGGCTCGTGGAGCCTCTCAATAGTTCCCGGACGTAGCAGCTGCACCGTAGATTTACATCAGAACAGACCGTTTGTGATGTATTTTTAAAAGGTAAGCCGTTTAAATTATAAGATTTTATAGTATCAGTTAAGTGGCGTACCGCAAGTCTGTGAGGCCCCCGCAAAGAATGAGATGGGGCCCCTCCCACAAGCAGTGATGTCATGTGTTAAAATTTGTTGTGCACCTGAGTCCATCTGCCCCACAGTTTACAAAAACTGATTTAACAGTGAATCATGTGGTGAATTATCATTGCATTGATTTATTTGATGTTATTATCGAATAATATTATAGCCTAGCCTATATGATAGGCCTAGATAATGTTTAGTGATTTTGATATCGCAGACTAAAATACCGGCAGGAATAAATATTTAGGCTAATTTACCTATTAAAACCAAAGGAGCGCCAAGAGAACGGATAACAGCCGCAACCAGCACTGGCCATGATTTCAGAAACAACATTCCAGCGGATAGATCGCCTCTTATTTAACACAGACCTACACATTTCTTATCAAATGGAGATGTTTCTTTCTTTTAGGTACAGTTATTCGCCGAGTTTAAATTAATTTTTGAGACGTTTCAGAAAGATTCTCGCAGAGAGACAGCTGAAAGCGCATTTTACAAAAAAAATGCATTTATTGACAACAAATTACCAAAGATCACGGTTCTGTCTCTCTAACTCTATCTTTTTGAATTGGCGCCGAAGCACTTCCTGGAACTATCTGAAGTCTACACGAATCACGTGACGATCAAGCGTTTTGAACTTCCGTTGTCGCAACTCTCTCTCTATATGACTCTGGGCCAATCTAGCGAAACGTAAGTTAAATAAATCGTAATGTTAGAGGAATAGAGGATCATGGTTTCTGCTCTGATGAAGATTAATTTATTCACTTTATAACTGTAAAACTTTGTTTGCACATCACTGCCTGTATATGTCATGCTTTAGATGCAAAACTAAATTGTAAGAAATGCTTCAGATTATAATGTTTTAGTTGACTGATGTTATGATTACTGACTTTATATATTTGAATGTGCTAAGTTTTTTCATCCCGGCCCGCGATAGACGACGTCATTACGTCGGAGCGTAAAAGAACCGGTTTTTTCAACCGGTTTATTAAATCGAACTGTCCGAAAGAACCGGTTCGCGGAAAAGAACCGAACTTCCCATCACTACCCCATAATGGTGGCCGCGCTACCGGAGCGCCATCTCCTGGCTGTTACCCAAAAAGTATCAAAGTGTTGCCTCTTGGGTTCTATTCTCTTTGGAGGGAAGGAGTGAAAAAAGTGCAGGCAAGACGGACAGTTCTGTTCTCGTAGTGTATCAGACCCCTGGCTACGAGATCAAAGGCGAATATCGCGGGATTCACACTCATGTGCTGTGTTGCTGATAAACTAAATGTAGGCCTGTAAGTTCTGTTGCTTTTATATGAAAATAAACATAATGAACAATACACCCTAAGTACTTGTTATTTATTTCCATTCGAAAGATGTGTGTATCTGTGTATGTGTATTTTTATAAATATGACAACAGTCACATAACCCATAGAGAGATCGCACTGAGAGTTTGGCAATATTCGCACGTCATTTTTAAACATAAAAAACATGATATTAGAGTTTTAAAATAAAACATTTTAAAAGAGATCAATACGTCACGGTTGTTTAAACCAATAATCATTAAAGGGTTAGTTCACCCAAAAATGAAAATAATGTCATTAATTACTCACCCTCATGCCGTTTCACACCCGTAAGACCTTCGTTAATCTTCGGAACACAAATTAAGATATTTTTGATGAAATCCGATGGCTCAGTGAGGCCTGCACACATTTTTTCACAAAGTCTGCTGCCTCAGTTTTTATGATGGCAATTTGCAATTAATTGCAAAGTCCCTCTTTGCTATGAAAATGAGCTTAATCCCAAAAAACATTTCCATTGCATTTCAGCCCTGCCACAAAAGGACCAGCTGACATCATGTCAGTGATTCTCTGGTTAACACAGGTGAGAGTGTTGATGAGGACAAGGCTGGAGATCACTCTGTCATGCTGACTGATTTGAATAACAGACTGGAAGCTTTAAAAGGAGGGTGGTGCTTGAAATCATTGTTCTTCCTCCATGGTTACCTGCAAGGAAACACATGCAGTCATCATTGCTTTGCACAAAAATGGATTTACAGGCAAGGATATTGCTGCTAGTAAGATTACCATTTATCAGATCATCTTTTTAACTGGAAACAGAAGACTTTTAATGGTTCTTGCCATTCATTTACGTATTTAGTCTATAGGTTTGTGCGTTTGAATGTGTATGTGTGCAGATGCTTGGTCTTTTTTACAAAGTGATATTTCCAAATTACTTGTCTGGCCCGCATAAAACAGCAAAATTAGCTGTTTCCGCGGATCTATGCGAACTGGAATCATTTTGATGACGTTTTATCCATACATAGGGAAAGGAGAGGGAAGGAGGCCTTAACAGGGGATAGTTTAGTTGACACTTCAGGGCTGCGTTGTTGTCATGTCTAAGCTCAGGTCCTTCATCTCAACTGGATATGACCTGGATCTGGCAGACTACGGTAAACCTCAGGATAAACAGAGAGACTAATATTAGCGTAGACACCATTCTTCTTGTGATGTAACGAGTACATCAGGTGTTATAGGAAGTGTTCCCGGTTCCGGCTGACCTAATTTATGTAGCCTAATAATTTACATGATTTGAATTATAGAAGTATATAGTGTGTTATGTGTATGCCAGGTTAAAGAAATGTGTTTTTAGTCTAGATTTAAACTGACGGAGTGTGTCTGCTTCCCGAACAACGCTAGGAAGATTGTTCCAGAGTTTAGGTATTATCAATTGGCCTGAATTCTGAGATCGCAATAGACGTGAAGGACTATAATGCATTAAGAGCTCGCTCAAGTATTCGGGAGCTAAACCATTTAGTGCTTTGTAAGTAACT
The DNA here is from genome assembly GCA_003731715.1 of Anabarilius grahami. Taxonomy (NCBI): domain Eukaryota; kingdom Metazoa; phylum Chordata; class Actinopteri; order Cypriniformes; family Xenocyprididae; genus Anabarilius; species Anabarilius grahami. Next base: position 1,011,642 of record RJVU01069905.1, read on the forward strand.
ATACAATGTTTAATAGGGAGCCAATGCAGTGTTGACAGAACTGGGCTAATATGGTCATACTTCCTGGTTCTAGTAAGAACTCTTGTTGCTGCGTTTTGGACCAGCTGGAGTTTGTTTATTAGGCGAGCAGAACAACCACCCAGTAGAGCGTTACAATAATCTAGACTTGAGGTCATGAACGCATGAACTAACCGTTCCGCATTCGTCATTAAGAGAATATGTCGTAGTTTAGATATATTTTTAAGATGGAAGAATGCAGTTTTACAGATGCTAGAAACATCTCAAAAAAAGATTGGTATCAAAGAGCACACCCAGGTTCCTAACTGACGACAATGACTTAACCGAACATCCATCAAGTGTTAGACAGTATTCTAGGTTATTATGTGCAGAAGTTTTTGGTCCAATAATTAGAATCTCTGTTTTTTTTCCTGAATTTAGTATTAGGAAATTGCTGGTCATCCAATTTTTTATATCAGCTCTGCATTCCGTACATCTTTTTAATTGGTAAATTTTGTCAGGGCGTGAAGAAGTATCATTAGCGTAACAATGAAAACTAACACCATGCTTCCTAATGATATCTCCCAAGGGTAGCATGTACAGAGTGAAGAGCAACGGTTCCTAGTACTGAGCCTTGTGGTACTCCATACTGAACTTGTGATCTATATCACATATCTCGTTTACTACTTCAAACTGATAACGTTCAGATAAGTATGATTTGAACGGTTGCATGGTTATAATTTTCTCTCTAATATTGTCAACCTTGCAAGTAAAGAAGTTCATAAAGTCATTATTGCTGTGCTGTTTGGAGACATCAGAAGTTGAAGCTTTATTTCTTGTTAATTTAGCCACTGTATCAAATAAATACTTAGGGTTGTGTTTGTTTTTTTCTAAGAGATTTTAAAAGTTTTTAAGGACTTTCTGTATGTAAAAATGTGTTCTTTCCACAAAATGCGAAAAACCTATAGTTTTGTTTTCTTCCAGTTGCGCTCCATTTTTCAGGCCGCTCTCTTAATGGCCCGAGTGTGCTCGTTGTACTATTTTCTTTAATCTTCTTTAATCACAAAGGAGCAACTGAGTCTAATGTGCTGGAAAAGAGAGTCAATAGTTTCTGTTAACATCAAGGTCTTCCAAACTGTCTGGTATGCTGAGGAGATGAAACTGATCAGGAAGATTAATTATAAAGCAATCTTTAGTGGTAGAAGTGATGGTTCTACCATATTTATGGCAGGGTGGCAGTTTTGCAGCCTTGGCTAAATGTAATATACACAATGATCTGAGCTGTCATCGCTCTGCTGCAGAATTTCAACGCCATCAATATTGATTCCATGTGACAATATTAGATTCAAGATTCAAGAGTTTTATTTGTCACATGCACAATTATATAGAGCATATATAACCAGCAGTGAAATGAGAGTCAGGTCCGCTCCATGGACAGTGCAATTATTAAAGAATACAACACAGATGAGAATATACANGTTGTCTAACTCCAATAGAGTTTAGAATGTCTATAAATGCCAATCCCAATGCATCCGTTTCATTATCTACATGGATATTAAAATCACCAACAATTAGGACTTTATCCGCAGCCAGTACTTACTCAGCAAATTCTTTGATAAAGTCTGTATGGTGTCCTGGTGGCCTGTATGCAGTAGCCAGCACAAATGTCAACTTACGTAACATTACATAAAGCACCATCACTTCGAAGGAATTATATTTGTAAGATATTACTATAAATTACAGCAACACCTCCCCCTTTGCCTTTCCGATGCGGCTTGTGTCGATAATAGTAACCTTGAGGGCTAGACTAATTTAAAGTAATGTAATCATCTGGTTTTAGCCAGGTTTCTGTCAAACACAGCACATCTAGGTTATGATCTGTAATCATATCATTTACAAAGAGTGATTTTGTAGAAAGGGATCTAATATTCAGCAACCCAAGCTTTATCATTTGTTCATCAGTATTGTTTCTGTATTTTATTTGTTGAACATCAATTACATTTTTACCCTTAAATGGGTTTGGGAGTTTTTTGTATTTACTAATTCGGGGTACAGACACAGTCTCTATGTGATGATATTTAGGTAAAAGAGTCTCTGTGTTGGGATTTATCTGACTTCTGTAACGTGAGACAGCTAGCAGATGGTCGTTTAGCCAGTCTGTCTGCTTCTTGACCTGGGCCTTGTGACACGCATAATGAATGAATGCTGATGGGAAATGAGGAAATGTGCAATCACTACTAATTCTCTTAGTAACAATCTTATGAAAATTGAGGAAAAATCACCCACATCCTCTCAATCAGGGAAGATTTTCCTAATGGGAGAAACCAAACCATTATGATACTCAGTAGAAGTGGTTCAATTTAAATCCATCAAGACTGAAACTTTAAAGAATGCATAACTCTATTGTTTATCATTTTAGCTATTATAATCTTTTAAATCATCATATGTGAGATATATGCATCACATGGCTTTTTTTGTTCACGATCAACATGTTAATGAAAGTGTTCATTACTGTCATTATTTACCATTAAGCTCAGATGCTTATTTGATTATTCTGCTGTGAAAAACTCTATTGTTCACCATAATTGAACATGAATTAGGTTTTCACCAATTATCACCATTTATCACTACATCAAGTGTCAGTAATTAGAATCAGAGGTAAAATAGTGGAACATCATTAAAGCAGTTCAGAATCAAACTAACACAAAGTTCACTGATGGATCGATGTGGTGCTTCACAAACATCAGAGTCTGGAATTAAACTGCAAATAAAGATGCAGCGATTTTGTTTTCAGTAGGAAAAGTTGCTCTAAAATTTTGTCTTTATTTTGCTCTCACTGCATAATCATAATTTGATAAACTTGCAGAATGACAAAATCTGAGTATTATATCACTGTACACATTTTCCTGTATATAACACTTAAGGGCTCTTTTTTTAAGTGGTGCAAATGATGCTTAATGCATCTTTGTCTGATGTTTCCGGAGTTATTCAGGCTATAAAAGAGCACTTAGCAGCTCATAAACACCATCATCTTCTGACGAGCAGCGTCTTCAGTCCGCAGTCTGATTCCTGGTAAGATCATGTCATCTCATTGTGCTTCAGCCTTTAGTCAAACGTGAGCACATGTTGTTCAGCTTGTTGACTCTCTAGTGTGCTTGTTTATGTGGAACAGTGTCGAAGAAATTAAAATGGGATTAATTCAGCTTTGGAAGCTTTCTTTCAGGTCCTTGTCAGAACCTCTAGGTTCTCGAGATTCATTTGATAATGATGATCAGCTCATAAACATCATCATCTGATCATCTGTCTTGTTGTTTGATGTTCATTATGATTCCAGGTAAGATCATGAGATCATCTCATCCGTGAGTTTATATCATCAACTATCTTTGTTGATGATATAAAATGTTTGCATTTTATTTTATATGTATTATCTTTTTAATCTTTTGATTCCTTTTCCTGTTTTTATTTCATATTTAATGTATTTTATATATTTTATGTATCATCTTGTTATTTCTGACTTTTAATGCATTTTAAATATTGCTGTGTGGTTGAAAGAGCTGGGAGAATTAGGTTAAAATTTGGTAAATTTGGATAAGGGGACAAACCATGGGGAAATTTGAGCTGTGGTGCTTGGTTAAGATATCTCTGGATTACAGTCAGGACACTTTCCAAAGGGCAAATTTGAACTGCATTGCATAGATAAGATATCTCCGGCCCTAATGGCTGTGTGGTGCAGTTTGAGGTGTCTTGGCAAAAGGGGAGATTGAAACTTTGTTTATCAGTTTGAAGTGCCTTAACAGGTAGCAGTCCTGTCGTGTGAGGAAGATCCATTCAGATCTGCTCTGATGGACAACAACAACAAAGTCCCTATAGGACTTCCTAGCTCATCCATCCAGATAGCAAAATTCTCTGTTTTTACTGTTATTTCTATTCCTTGTGTTCTATTTTTATTCTTCTTCTTTATGTAAAGCACTTTGAATTACCATTGTGCTATACAAATAAAATTGCCTTGCCTTGCCGTACAGCAGCACCAAATGAAAAAACTACAGAGCTTTTTTTATGTCTTAAAGAAAACATGCTTGAAAAGCAGCAGAAGAATCAATATTGTTAGGAAGATCAACGCATTTGTGCTTTCTTACGCCGATTATTCGTGGGTTTCTTATTTTACTGAGGATATGAAGAAACATTAAGTGAAGTTTAAAAATGAAATCAACCAGCTGCAAAGCATTTTTCAGTTTACTTCAGTCGTCGTGGTTGAGCCGAACCAGTTCTGCAAGTTAGACTGGTTTTTCACTCAAACTATCATTGTTAGTTAATTGTGTCCTTTCAGGTAATCAGTTTCACACATTGTATCAGATTGTTTGTCTGTAATCTCAGCCATTTCCTACAGATCAACAACCATTAAAATGTGTGTATTTACAGTGTAGCCGAATGAGCTCTTCAAACATGGCAGTGGAAACATGCGAAACGTCTGTCAGTCTGTGTGCTGCTCGACGAACCTTGACCTGCAGACCAAACATACAAACTACCTGTCAGTAATGTAAGTAATAAACCATTGTACACTTACAGTTGAGCTGCACTGAATATTCAGAACAAAAGCATTCTTGTTTGTGTGATTGTTCAGATGGAGGATTTTCAAACTTTAATCTTAATGTTTTTTAAGCATTTTAATATTACACACGTCTCCTCTAAAGAAACTGTAATGCAAACTGAGGAAACTGTATTTCAGCAATCACAGAGAAATCACATAATGCCATATATTTTTCCCTATTGTTTTTTTTCTATAGGAAATGAATGCATGTTTTTTTTAAAATTTTTTATTAATGACTGGTTTGTTATTTAGTGCTGCCTGTCAAGATTTCATGAATCAATGGCATAACAAAACACCAGCATCAACGGATCAACTGGAGTAAATGATGACAATAAAAGGATACATGAGGAAATGGAATTTTACAGGAAACGTGATATTGCAGAACCATTATTTATCTGGATCATTTCAGTCGTTGAGATTCCAATCATGATCTTAACTCTGTTCTCGTTGTGCGCTCTTATCAAATCTCATCGCTCTGCTTCAGTTTTTGTTATTCACTTGATTCTTTCAGATCTCATTCAGATCATTTGTAAGTTAATGATGACAATTGAATGGTCATTTAAATTGAGTGATGCACATTATTATTCTTTGATGGTGGGTCTGTATTTTATGGCATGTGTCGCTTTTGAACGATATCTTCTGGTTTCTCATCCAATCTGGTACAAATCTCATCATTCACTAAAGGTCTCCTGTGTTGTTTCTGTGATCATCTGGTGTGTTCCTCTGATCTTTGCAGATGTAAACTACTATTTTCTGTTTAAATATCTGCCTGTATCGATCGCCTGTTTCATCCCCTACCCGATAATCATTCTGTGTTTTGTTGGTACTTGTCGCGGTCTTTCACACGCAATATCTCTTACTTCTCTAAAGCGCAAATTAATTTTGGGAAGTTTGTTCCTGGTGCTGCTGACTTACACATTTCTCATTCTCCCCCATGTACTCCTGTGTTTGATTTGTGATATTTTTCCCAATTTGTGGAACAGTTTATTATTTGTTAAAGTTTTTTTGTTGTTTGAAATCCTCCTGTTTCTGAACCCACTCGCTGACTGTTTATTGTACTTGTTCATGAGGCCTGATTTTGGTGATTTAATGAAGTCTGTTCACTGCTGTTGTAGAACTGTCAGACATCAGAATTCGAGACACAGCCGGGGCGAACACTCACGAGACAGTAGTGCCACGTTTGCCTGCTGTGTTTCAGTGCAAAAGCCTGCATCTCATTCACAGACCGCCTGCAGTTACAGCTGCACTGAAGAAATGAGACAATGTCAATGTTCATCGTAAACACGTCTCCTTTCTATGAAATACAGGTTTGAGAACTCTTGATTCATAAAGAAAACACATATGGTAAACAGAATTCTATTGAAAAGATGTATTGATGTACACTTAGGGTGCAACGGTGCTAAAGGCGCCTTTGATTTTATTTTCCTCTAAACCACTAGATGGCACAAAAACTTGCCGCAGCACTTTCCTAAATGTCCGCTTTTCAAAATGCACGTGCAAATTTGTCTGATCCTTGACGCGATCGCGGGCAGCAATGCAAAGTTGGTTCTGAGGTAGTTTGATCTAACATTTGATGTTTTTTAAAATGTTGTTGATTTAAGTAGCAAATGAGAATCTATTAAATTAACGTTTGTATTTTCAGACAAAGGTCTTTTTAATGATTTTCTACGGAGCCCCTAAAGGGACATGGTGGAAGAAAAAAAAATGGGAAGGAAGGAAATTTTACGTGGTGGTGGAAAAAAATTTGGGATGGGAGGATTTTTTTTTTTCAAATCTTTTGCGTTCCCTCGCAAAGATGTTTTGCGTTCCCTCGCAAAGATGTTTTGCGTTCCCTCGCAAAGATTGCGTTCCCTCGCAAAGATGTTTTGCGTTCCTTCGCAAAGATGTTTTGCGTTCCCTCGCAAAGTTATAATCGTTCCCTTGCTGTGAGTTCGGACAAACACTTCCTCTTTAATGTCCCGCTGGCTGGCAGTAGTGTTTCAATTAGTAACATACGTTAATAATGCACACAAATAATGCGCGGCTCATAGAGTTTGAACTTGTTGGACTCAAAAATGAAGAAATGCAGTCAGTGCTTATGTCAAGCAGTTCAGTTGGCAATATATTCACAGATTCGAGCTTCCCGGATTAATAACTGTTAAAACACAAATGCAGAATCATAGTAACCTAGACAACAAGCTACAACAACCCAATTTCCCTCAAATGTGCTTTATAATAAATTGGTCTATGAGCAGGCGGCGGAGATACACGTCTGAAGGGACCGTCTGAAAAGTGCAAAACCCGAAACCCTTTTGCTCATTTTATATTACGAAAAATACTCAATAACTTCACTGTAACACACTGTACTGTCACCAAATTCAGTTCATACATCACTGCTCTCCTGCTGGTTATAGGTACTACAACACTCAGTTTGGCAAGTAGCACATAAAGGCAATCTTTGCGAGGGAACGCAAAACATCTTTGCTAGGGAACGCAAAACATCTTTGCGAGGGAACGCAAAACACCTTTGCGAGGGAACGCAAAAGATTTGAAAAAAAAAAATTCCTCCCATCCCAAATTTTTTTCCACCACCACGTAAAATTTCCTTCCTTCCCATTTTTTTTTCTACCACCATGTCCCTTTAGGGGCTCCGTAATTTTCAGTTTTGTACAAGGTAATTCAAGCAATAGTTTTTCAATAACGGAAGAATATGTAAAAGTATGGTATTTGGGGTAAAAAGCGCCCCTGCTGTTGGGGCAAAAGGCGATGATAATAATAATATAATAAAAATGATAACTATGATAATACATAGTTTGCTGACTTTTCCATTTGTTGATATGACATCGTCAGAGATAATACCCATATTTAATGAAACAACCATATTTAAAAATATTATATTTATCATATCATAATAAAATATCATTTATTGTTACTACTGTAAATCTATATTAAAAATTATGGGATCTCCTTCAATGCTTTCAGGATTTTACTTTTTAAAGTAATTTTGTTTCTGTATTTTTAAAATATATTTTATATTAACATAGGTCTATTTTAATGACAGTATATTTATTGAACAAAAAAATAATTATTTTATTTATCAAAATAAACAGAAAATAGTACAAACTTTGCTAATTAGTGATTCTTTCCAACAAGTAGTAACCTAGACATTATTAAAACATATTATTTTAGCTAAAGTATTTGTATGAATACTGTGTGCTTTTTACCCCATGTGTGGACTTTCTACCACCTCATTCATTTATAGGATTTTTAAACAAAATTAACCACTTTATGAGTTATTTTCACACAAAATCTGTTGCTTTATCAATGTTCAATACAAACATATATATTTTTCCTGCAATCATACACTTTGAGATTAGTGAAAAGCAAATTTTTTTCTTAAGGTGTGCCTTTAGCCCCGTTGTACCCTACTGTTGATGCTTCTGCTGACTTTCTGTAGCAGCAGCTAATTTATCATACGAGCCGTCTGTTTTGCAGTCGTGGGGAAATGCTGTACGAACAATGTTCCCTGCAGTAAAACAGGTCGAACAGTCTGCTGGATCCTCCAGCAGGTTTTAGCGTGAACACTGCGTTCAGCAGTCAGTTCTGCTCACTACATCAGTGCAGACGCAGACATGCACATAAACACGGTTTATTCAAACTTCCTTTCCCCCGGTAGACTGACAGATGAACAACATCAAGTTTATTATGTCATTCTTAATGCATGTCTATCAAAAATAAAAAATATATAATTTACTTGCCCTCATGGTGATAAAAGATGAATAACTTTCTTTCTATGTGGAACTGTGGAATATAAAAGCAATAAAAAAAATCAAATAAATGCTCAAAGTATTAGAAGTGCGATAAGTTTATATAAATATTAACCAGGGGCCGTATTCACAAAACATCTTAAGGCTAAAAGTAGCTCCTAAATCGCCGATTTAGGAGAAACTCTTAAAAATAATGGGCGTGTCAGTCTTAATTTTAGGACTCCTACATTTTTGCTCTAACAATATTTCACAAAGCATTTTAGTGCTAAAACTAGCTCCTAAATCTGTGAAACGTTAGGAGTACTCAAGAGGACTCCTAAGTCACTAAGAGCACATCACAAACAGTCCTAATCCACCCAAAGACACTGAACACCATTGAGGGAATAGTGTTAGAGCCTTAGGTGCTGAACTTTTTCTTCATAAATGGAGTTTACATTTTGATTTATAGATTTGAATCTACGATGAGATGGCAAAAAAAACTTTAACAAATAAATAAATATTGTCCAATTACCTGTGGCAGTGGTTTTCATGAGTTCACACTTACAAATGATTGAATAGAGTAATACAATATATAATAAGCGTATTTGGTATACTGTCCAAGGGGATCGAGGGCTCCGAGCTTGAACCTTAGCCCAAACCCAAAGTTCTCCCCATATCCCCAGCCGAGAGTGAGGAGCGGGGTGGAGGAGGGATGCAGAAAACTGTCGAAGTAACTATAGGCGAGTCTGCTCTCGTCTGTGTATATATTCCTCTTCTCATGCTGATTAGAAAGACAGTTTGAATGTGTTCCTCCCAAACTTTGTTTATAAAACATAATTCGTCCCTTGAATTCTGCATTCTGTTGAGAGGCGGACAATTAACCGTATATAGTTTAATTAGTGACACTTAGGCATTTTAAAACCTTTATTTTAATATGGAAACATGACACCTCATTCTACAATGTTTCTATGATTAAATTGCTGACTCCTCCCCCATCAGCCAATCACTGTGTGTATAGTCCATAAGAACGAGGTCAACCCCGCCCTTACTCTTAGCTGAAGACTTCTCTCTATTCCTTAGTAAAGTTTGTCTCAGCAGTTTTGTGAGTAGGTTTTAAGAGAAAACTCTTAGCTAAAAACTTTTACTGCCATTTAGGAGAACTCTTAGTGGTAAGATAAAATGTTTTGTGAATACGGCCCCAGGAGTTATTAGTAATGTTGTGTTAATAGAAGTGTTTCATATAGTTCACTGTTTCACATCGAGTCAGAGACTGTCCTGTTTTCTCTCTTTTCTATCATTCATATAATTAAAGAGCTCCAGTTCTTCTGTATCTGTTTTTGTCTGTTTATTTGACAAATATCAGCTGATTTGAACTGTAAGTGAAGTAACCCACTGCTTGGTTAATTTTCACTAACTGAGGTATGATATTGTCCTGTAGCCCCATTAGGAAGTTGATGGATTGATGATTCAGCTGGTGGCGCCATCCTCTGGTCAGACGCGGGAATTCATTCAGCGCGCAGTATGGGTATTCCCTAGCCCAGTGGTTCCCAAAGTGAGAGTCGCGAGATGATTTCCAGAAATCAAAAAAAAAAATTTAAACGATTAGAAATACCATATTTTATCAATAATTGTAACAGAATACTAAAAATAAACCATGCAAATAAAAAAATCCATCAACCTTTCGGTTTTCCTTCCCCTCGACCGTGACTCACATTAGCAACAGCATCAGTTGCAGCAGGTCAGTTTACAGCACCATGACCGCATCCGCGTGCAGTGTGAAATCCGTTAATATGGGCACAGAACAAAAATGCGCACTGCAAACAGAGTATGTGTGTAACAGGCGTTAGTGCTTGTGCACCATTGCGCACAACGTTTGAATACTTTAACCACCTCCAAGGATAGTGGGGGTCGCGAGTCACTGGCATCGTTATTTTGGGGGTCGTGGGCTGAAAAGTTTGGGAACCCCTGCTCTAGCCGTTCAGTCAGAGATTGTATATTAGCAAAAAATATACACTAACAAGAATAGAATATTCCATTGCAACACCGGCGCCCAGCAGCAGCCCTGCGTTTCCGCCATTTTGTGCTGAAAGCGAGTCGGCAGTCCACTAGTTTCTATGGCAATATCAGCTGCTTTGTTAAAACAACAGACCAGGTGGGTTTCAACGGGTCAGACGGCCTGGGCAGCGGCAGCAGGACAGACCAAGGGGGCTCAGTGAGAATATCAGGAAGAGCGGGCTGCTCGGTGACGGCCTCCGTGGCCGTATCAGGGAGAGCTGACAGCTCTGGAACGGCAGCGGGCTGCTCTGGAACGACAATGGGCTCGGGCTGGCAGACTGGTCCAGAGTCAAAATAGCTTGCGTGCATCCTCCTGGCACACAAGACCGCCAAAACATAGAAGGTTAAGACTGCAATCTTGGCCATGACCGGACTGACATGGAGAGTGGGCTCGGGCTGCTCCGGGACGGCAGCATTATTTATTTTACAAAGGTATTTATAAAGGTAAAAATATTGTCCCTTAATGGAAAAGTGTAACTGCAGTGTAAGTGGAAAAGAGAGGGTACCAGAAGATGTTCTACTCAGAAGAAGTGCTACTGCTAAGAGAGTAATGTCAATACAGCCTGTTACCTTGATTCAAATTTTTCATAAGCTTGAATGAATGCCATCGATGGCGCCGCGCATGGCAGCCTCAGTGCTTAGCTCTCCAGTGTTTGTACTGTTTTTGTTAGTTTTTCCTGTTTTTTGTTTTTCAAACATGATCAGTTTTACCAGGGATGAACTGCTGAACATTCGGCAGTACACACCACAAAATCTTTTACCGGATTTCGATTATTCAGACGTTTTGTTGAATGTCATAGTCGGCGGAGCGGTAGAGCTGTTTAGATACTTCAGGACGCGCAGATGGGGGAAGCGCGCCGGTGCCCTCGTGAAGCTCAGAAAGTGCGGATTAAGAACGCCGCTGCCTAGCATCCAGACTAATAAGGATTTTTCGAACTCGGCTGCTCTGTGCTTCACGGAAACCTGGCTGAACGACGCCATTCCAGACAGCGTGTTAAGTCTGCTGGGCTTTCGGCTGTTTAGATCAGATCGCGACGCAGAATCAACGGGGAAATCGCGCGGCGGCGGGACGTGCTTTTACATCAACGAAAGGTGGTGTTATGTAACTGTGTTAAAGAAGATGTGCTCTCCCGATCTTGAAACACACTTCATTAACTGCAAACTGTTCTATTCGCCGCGGGAGTTTTGCTCGTTCATTCTGGTGAGCGTCTACATTCCTCCGCAAGCGCACGTGAGCTCGGCTTTACAGATGCTCGCTGATATGATCACAGAGAGCGAGCAACAACACCCGGACTCTGTTCTAATCATTCTCGGGGACTTTAATAAAGCGATTCTCTCACGTGAACTTCCAAAATACAGACAGCATGTTACTTGTCCCACCAGAGACAGTAATACACTGGATCACTGTTACACAGCAATAAGGGATGCATATCACTCTGTCCCACGGGCAGCTTTGGGGCTCTCTGATCACTGTCTAGTTCATCTCATACCGACCTACAGGCAGAAACTGAAATCAGCTAAACCTGTAGCAAAGACTGTAAAGAGATGGACCACCGAAACAGAGCGGGCTTTACAATCCTGTTTCGAATGGACTGATTGGAGTGTTTTTGAAGCTGCTGCCACCGATCTGGACGAGCTCACAGAGACTGTTACATCATATATCAGTTTCTGTGAGGATTTGTGCATTCCTACAAAGACTCATTTCACTTACAACAATGACAAACCCTGGTTCACTGCAAAACTCAGCCAGCTCCGTCAGGCCAAAGAAGATGCTCGCAGAAAAGGGGACAGAGTCTTGTACAAACAGGCCAAATACACACTGGAAAAGGAGATTAGAGTGGCAAAGAGGAATTATTCTGATAAACTTCGGAATCAGTTCTCTTCTAATGACACAGCTTCAGTGTGGAAAGGTCTAAAAGACATCACCAATTACAAGACACCATCCCCCAGCTCTGTGGCAAATCAACACCTGGCAGACGATCTGAACGAGTTTTATTGCAGGTTTGAGAAATCACCATCACCATCATCATCATCATCATCATCATCATCATCATCATCATCATCATCATCATCATCATCATCATCATCATCATCATCATCATCATCATCATCATCATCATCATCATCATCATCATCATCATCATCATCATCATCATCATCATCATCATCATCATCATCATCATCATCATCATCATCATCATCATCATCATCATCATCATCATCATCATCATCATCATCATCATCATCATCATCATCATCATCATCATCATCATCATCATCATCATCATCATCATCATCATCATCATCATCATCATCATCATCATCATCATCATCATCATCATCATCATCATCATCATCATCATCATCATCATCATCATCATCATCATCATCATCATCATCATCATCATCATCATCATCATCATCATCATCATCATCATCATCATCATCATCATCATCATCATCATCATCATCATCATCATCATCATCATCATCATCATCATCATCATCATCATCATCATCATCATCACCATTCACACCTCCAACAACCCCCCTCTCCCCCACACCTACAATTCAGTTCAGTGAAGATGATGTGCGCCAGGTCTTCAGAAAGAACAAGAGAAGAAAGGCACCAGGCCCAGACAGCGTTTCACCAGCCTGTCTGAAAACCTGCGCTGACCAGCTGGCCCCCATCTTCACACAGATCTTCAACAGGTCACTGGAGCTGTGCGAAGTCCCCTCATGCTTCAAACGCTCCACCATCATCCCCGTCCCAAAGAAACCCAAAATTACTGGTCTTAATGACTACAGACCTGTGGCTCTAACGTCTGTGGCCATGAAGTCATTTGAAAGACTGGTTCTGGCTTATCTGAAGGACATCACTGGACCCTTACTGGACCCCCTGCAGTTTGCTTACCGAGCAAACAGGTCTGTGGATGATGCAGTCAATATGGGACTGCATTATGTTCTCCAGCATCTGGACAGACCAGGGACTTATGTGAGGATCCTGTTTGTGGACTTCAGCTCTGCTTTTAACACCATCATCCCATCACTCCTCCAGCCCAAACTAACTCAGCTCTCCGTGCCCACCTCTGTCTGTCAGTGGATCACCAGCTTCCTGACAGACAGGCAGCAGCTAGTGAGGCTGGGAAAATTCTCATCCAGCACCCGCACCATCAGCACCGGCGCCCCTCAGGGCTGTGTCCTCTCCCCACTGCTCTTCTCCCTCTACACCAACGACTGCACCTCTAAAGACCCCTCTGTCAAGCTCCTGAAGTTTGCGGACGACACCACAGTCATCGGCCTCATCCGGGACGGAGACGAGTCTGCTTACAGACTGGAGGTTGAACAGCTGGCTGTCTGGTGCAGTCTTAACAACCTGGAGCTCAACACGCTCAAGACAGTGGAGATGATCGTGGACTTCAGGAGAAACCCCCCTGCTCTCCCCCCACTCACCATCATGAACAGCACTGTGACTGCAGTGGAGTCATTCAGGTTCCTGGGCACCACCATCTCACAGGACCTGAAGTGGGACATTCACATTGACTCCACTGTGAAAAAGGCCCAGCAGAGGTTGTACTTCCTTCGCCAGCTGAGGAAGTTCAACCTGCCACAGGAGCTGCTGAAACAGTTCTACTCTGCCATCATTGAATCCATCCTCTGCACTTCAATTACCGTCTGGTTCAGCTCAGCTACCAAATCTGACCTCAGAAGACTACAGAGGGTAGTCCGGTCTGCTGAGCGAATCATTGGCACAACCCTCCCCACTCTCCAAGAACTGTACTTATCCAGAGTGAGAAAAAGGGCAAAGAAGATCACTCTGGACCCCTCACATCCAGCACACTCCCTCTTTGAACTGTTGCCATCTGGTCGACGCTACAGAGCCCTGAGCACCAGAACGACCAGACACAGGAACAGTTTCTTCCCTCAGGCAATCCATCTCATGAACACTTGACAAACACAGAACACACAACACTATTACACATTATTTACTTAAAACTCTTATTTATATTTCAAATTTGCACACATAACTGTACATACAATTGTCTATATTATATATTGTTTTTTGCTTTTTTTGCACTTTGTCTATTTTGTAAATTTGTATATTATTATTTTATTCTTTTTATTATGTGTCGTGTCTTGTCGCTGTCACTCTGTTGCACTGTGGAGCTTCTGTCACTAAAACAAATTCCTAGTATGTGTAAACAACATACCTGGCAATAAAGCTCTTTCTGATTCTGATTCTGAATGTGGCTACTGTTGGAGCACATCTGGGGCCTGTTTCAGAAAGGAGGTTAATTGAAAACACTGCGTATGTTAACCCTGAAATGAGGGAAACTCTGGGTTTTCTGTTTCAGAATGGGAGGTATGTCAAACCCGAGGAAGCAGGGTTAGTCAAGCCCGTTTCTGAAAGAGAGGTAACTTATACTCAGAGTCAGTTACCATGGTAACTTACTCTGTGAACCTAACCTGGTCAGGAGCAGATTTTCTTTGGTAAACCCAGAGTTTCCTTCGATCTCCTCCCTCTTTTTAAAGTGCAAGTGATGTTCAAATAGTTAACTCATTCATTCACACTGCAAAAATGAGTTTTTTTTATTTTTATTTCAAGTACAAATATCTAAAAATTCTTAAATCAAGATGGATTTTCTATGTAAGAAAATTATATAAGATATTTAGTCTTTTTTCCTGGGGGAATCTAATTTACTTAAGTAAAATTATCAATATCTGCCAGTGTGGTAATAAAAATAATCTTAATGCAAACGTAAAGTGTCGGAGTGTCTACCCAGGTGAAAAAAAGTGCAGTAAAATACACTTTATTTTAGTACACTTTAAGTACACTTCCATAATGTACTTAAAGTGCTCTTTTTCCGTGCACTTATTTTGTATTTAATATAAAAGCTCTTCTTTAGTACTTTAGATAATCTTAAGAAAATCTAAGTGTACTCAACTGTGTTATTTTGAGACACCATGAATTTGAACTAAAATATGCTTTTAACATAGGCCTACTATCTCTGTATTAAAAAAATGTATTTAGTTACCACTTGTAGTACAGTACACTTGAACCCATCTTTCAAACACTTTTAAAATAGACTTATTTTATTTCAAATAGAAGATTAATATAAAATGAATATATACAAAATGTATTTATAATTTATTGCCTACAACATTACGAATACATTAAATAATTCATAAGTGTATTTCCTATGTCTGATGAGTACATTTAAAGGTGTATGAAAGATGGGTTCAAGTGTACTACAAGTGGTAACTAAATATATTTTTTTTAAATACAGAGATAGTATGTTAAAAGCAAATTTTAGTTCAAATTTATGGTGTCTCAAAACAGCACAGTTAAGTACACTTAGATGTTCTTAAGATTATATTAAGAAGTACAGCTTTTAGTATATTAATGTAGCACCCATACAACCACTCTGTATGTTACATACGTGAGAATGGGGGTGCTTGGGTTCGTTGTAGTTCAGGTGGATACCACGAAGGTGCACCTAATGAGTTTCTACTCAATTGTAAAACCTTTTGACAGGAATATTTAACAATANTAGATGTTCTTAAGATTATATTAAGAAGTACAGCTTTTAGTATATTAAGTACAAAATAAGTGCACGAAAATAGAGCACTTTAAGTACATTATGGAAGTGTACTGTGTACTAAAATAAAGTGTATTCTACTGGACTTTTTTCACCTGGGGGAAAATGTACTTAGTACATTAGTAATATATTTGTAAGAAAATCAATGTCATTTAAACTTAGGATTACTATATAAAAGTCTACTAAAATTGAACTAATTTTAAAGCATTGAAAGCACACTTTTAACAAATACACTAATAAAACTCCTCTGTATATTTTTGTGGTAGTATACTTTATTTCATTGCACTAAAAATCTATTTAAGTAGTAGTGGTATTTAGTATACTTGAATTAGTGTATTTGTAGTGTATAACTTTGACACTTTTATTTAGCACCAAAATAAAGAATGTACTACAAATGTACTTGCTTGTATTTAAGTATTTTTTTAATGCACTCAAGTATACTTTTTTTTCTCCTGGGTATTACTAAGTGCAAATTGACAGTAGCTCCGCCCACCAATGTCACACCAGGTTAAAATTGACCCACATTCTAGTGGTTGCAGTGGTGTAGGCAATGGTGTGTTGGGTGTGGAGAATTAACTTGTGATGTGATAGACTGGGTTCGAATCCCCCTTTTGCCGAGCTCGCTATTTTCCTTTTTCCCCATCACATATCACATCAGAAAGGCATTTATTTTCAATAAAAATGAAAAAAAAATTCTAAAAGTGGAAGTAAATTGCCTAACGAGTGTTTAATAACGATAAAATCATTTACACGCTTATTATTGCATCCTGCATTATTTATTTTTTTCTTCTTTTTTTTTTGCATGTGGGATAACATGAAAACAAATATTAGTTCAGTAACTTACCATTCTACCAGTTTTCACCTTTGATATTATAACAGTGATAAGAATTAAACTTGCATTGACTCAGAAGTATGCGGATGTCCTTTTGTCATGTGCTGTTGCCATGGTGAATCGTAATATCGGAGCTCCATTTATGATGGCTTTTCATAGTCGTGGTGCACGCGCTTAACTCCGAGTCAAACTACTCAGAGTTGACTGAACTAACTCAATTCAGCTGTTCTGAAACTGAAAACTCAGAGTTTCCCATCTCAGAGTAAGTCAACTCAGAGTTCAAGTTTCAACTCAGAGTTGGTTGAACCTCCTTACTGAAACGGGCCCCTGATCTCTTCTGGAAGCTGGTTCCAGCTTCGGCTGGCGTAACAGCTAAAAGCAGACTCTTGTTGCTTTGAGTAAACCCTTGGTATTTCTAAATGACTTGATCCTGATGATCTGAGTGATCTGTTAGGTTTATATTCTATGAGCATGTCTGCTATGTATTGAGGTCCTAGGCCATTGAGTGATTTATAAACAAGTAACAGTACTTTAAAATCAATTCTAAATGCAACTGGAAGCCAGTGCAAGGACCTGAGGACTGGTGTGATGTGTTCATGTTTTCGGGTTCTGCTCAAAATCCTTGCAGCAGCGTTCTGTACAAGCTGCAGCTGTCTTATGGTCTTTTTGGGAAGACCAGTGAGGAGCCCATTGCAATAATCCACCCTGCTGGTGATGAAAGCATGAACAAGTTTCTCTAAGTCTTGACTGGAGAAAAAGCATCTAATTCTTGCAATATTTTTGAGATGATAATATGCTGATTTAGTTATTGTCTTTACATGGCTACTGAAACTCAGGTCTGACTCCAAAATCACACCAAGATTCCTGACTTGATTTTTAGTTGTTTGACCCCTAGAGTGAAGGTATGTGTTCACTTTGAGAACTTCATCTTTGTTTCCAAACGCAATGACTTCAGTTTTGTCTTTGTTTAACTGAAGGAAGTTTAGGGACATCCAATTTTTTACTTCATCAATGCATTGGCACAGGGAGTCAATGGGGATGTAGTCGTTAAGTGATAGGGCTATAGGTAAATCTGAGTGTCATCTGCATAGCTGTGATATGCAATTTGGTTCTTTCTCATTATTTGGCTCAGTGGCAGCATATATTAGGTTGAACAGGAGGGGTGCAAGTATTGAACCTTGAGGGACTCCGCATGTCATGGATGTCCACTCAGACTTATGGTCACCGATACTCACATAATAACCTCCATTTAAGGACCATCGCAGAAAGCCCAACCCAGTTTTCCAGCCTGTCAAGAAGTATGTTGTGATCGACAGTGTCAAACGCAGCACTGAGGTCGAGTAGAACCAGCACTGATAATTTACCTGAATCTGTGTTTAGGCGAATATCATTTAATATCTTTATGAGCGCTGTCTCTGTGCTGTGATGCAGTCGGAAACCAGATTGAAAGTTGTCAAAATATCCATTCAAGCTTAAGAATTTGTTCAGCTGATTGAAAACAACTTTTTCAATGATCTTGCCTATGAAAGGACGATTTGAGATTGGTCTGTAGTTGCTCAATATGGTGTTATCCACATTGCTCTTTTTCAGGAGGGGCTTAACAACTGCAGTTTTCAGGGATTTTGGAAAAGTCCCAGAGCGAAGTGAGGCGTTTACCACTTCTAGGAGATCAGCTTCTAAACAGTTAAACATGCTTTTGAAAAAAGATTTGGGAAGTGTGTCAAGAGCGCAGGTTGATGTTTTAAGGTGCTGTACTGTTTCTTCAAAAATTTTACCATCAATTGCTTCGAAAACAGACATAATAGCTGCTTTCTCAGGTAGTGATCTGTTCTGTTTTACCCCAGTGCAGCTCAAGGATGTGCTGATCGCCTTTCTGATATTATTAATTTTCTCAGAGAAGAAAGACGCAAACTCACAGCATTTGCTCTCTGAGAGAATTTCACTGGGAATCTGACTTGGGGGGTTTGTTAGTCTCTCTACAGTAGCAAAAAGAGTGCGGGTGTTGTTTAAGTTTCTGTTTATAATATTTGAGAAGAAGGTCTGTCTTGCTTTGCCTAGTTCCACATTGAAAGCATGAAGAATATCTTTATAGATGTTATAATGGATTTTAAGTTTTGTCTTTCGCCACATGCGCTCAGCTTTTCTGCATTGTCTTTTCATATTTTGCACTGCTGTTGAGTTTCTCCACGGTGCTTTTTGTCTGCCACTTTTCTTCCTGACTTTCACAGGAGCAATGTTATCAATAATATTCTGTACTTTTGAGTTAAAAGAATGAAGGAGAAAATCAACAGAGTCTGCAGATATGCTTGGTGTTAAAGATATAGCCTTCATAAACAGTGCACTAGTATTCTCATTTAAGCATCGCTTTTTGACCGAGACAGATCTAGCTTCAACTGTTGGAGAGATCAATAAATCAAAGAAAATACAGAAATGATCAGATAGCGCTACATCCTTAATGACAATGGATGAAATGTTTAGACCTTTACTAATAATTAAATCTAGAGTGTGTCCACGATTGTGTGTGGGTCCATGTACATGTTGAGTCAGATCAAAAGTATTCAGTACTGTTTTCTTTTGCCATATTGGATTCTGCATTTTCTATGTGGATGTTAAAATCCCAAGTAATAACAAAACAGTCAAACTCTGAGGAAATTGCTGATAACAGTTCTGTAAAGTCCTCAACGAAGGCCAGAGAGTATTTTGGAGGCCTGTAAATAACTATAAGTAGAATGTGAAGAGCATCTTTTAACACAATACCCAAATATGACAGGTAATCACCAAATGACACTTGCTTGCATTGACAGACATCTTTAAATAGAGCAGCAACACCTCCACCTCTCCTAACAGCTCTGCAGACACTCATAAAAGTAAAGTTAGGAGGGGCTGTTTCATTCAGGATTGTTGCACTGCAACTGTCTTCTAGCCATGTTTCATTTAGAAGTATAAAATCTAGGTTGTTTGTGGTTATTAAGTCATTGACTAGAAGTGATTTATTTTTAAGTGAACGGATGTTTAAAAGTGCTAACTTAACAGTCTTACTTTCTGTCTCTACAGTAATCTTAGTTTGACGTGTAATAGGCAGCAGATTAAATGGGTTTGCCAAACGGTTTGAGAAGAGCTTAGGCTTTCTATCACGTAAAAAAACAGAAATAGAGAAAGCAACAGGCACACTGGGTTCCCGCTTGTTCTTGTTTCGATAAAGTCACTGTTATCATAGCGGGGACCCGACACACATCACTGAAAGCTGTTATCGGTTGTTTTTGGTTCTCCTAGAACAGATGGAGGAGGGTGTGGGCCCTGGCATTGTGGCAGGGGCCGAAGAGCTCTCGCAGGAAGAGGGGGAGGCTGAGCTGGGCCCACAGGCTTTGGTGGTTGCGGGGTCCGCTTTTTTGTTGATATCTGGGGGCTCGCAGCAAAAGAGTGGGAGAGTTTGGTTCCAGCATACACCAGTTCCTCCATTTTCTCTAAGAAGAACAGAAGAGGGGATGCTGGAGAGAGGGATAACGTGTCTGGTGAGAGGGGCTGTTGCTCTGGTGTTACCGGAGGCTGTAATATGTTGTCCTGGCTTCCCTGGCTGTTTTCCCGAAAGTCGTCCTTGGGTGCTGAATCTTGGAGCAGTTCTAACACATCACTGTCTATCGGTGAGCTCTGTGGGCAGGGCTCAGTCAGGATTGTGTCCGTGAGCAGTGGTTGTTGTGGCTGAGTGGTGTTATCATTGACCTTGTGGGATGTGTCAACCGCATGTCCATTCAGGTGCTGAAATGAAGTCCCGTGGTCAGTTGTACTCTGTCCAGGTGTGTTTGTGCCATTCAGGTTGAGTGGATTTGCACACACTGCTGAAGGATGATATAGGCAGAAGTAGATATTGTCCTTTAGCACTCTTGAGCCCAGTTTGTTTGGGTGCAGGCCATCATGAGTGAACAGTTGTCTCTGACTCCAGAACAGATTGAAGTTGTCGATGAAATTCAGTCCCTTTAAGTTGCAGATTTTTTGCAGCCATGTGTTAAGCCCAAGCAACCGTGTAAATCTATTTGTTCCTCTTGCTGGGAGTGGTCCACTGATGAACGACTGAACTTTTAGTCTTCTAAGCATTTCAAAAAAGTTAATTGAAATCCCTTTTAAGGAGTTCTCACTGCTCCTTCTGAATATCATTCTTCCCCACATGGATGATTCATCGATTTGCAGTTTTATATTTCATCAGAATGCTCTTAAGTTCCCTGTTTAAATCAGAAACTGTTGCTTGTGGAAGGCAAAATGTAGTTGTATCCCTGCTGCTAATGTTTCTGATAATAGAGTCATCCACTATCAGAGTCCTGGGCTCGGCTGCTCTATGAGCTGAGTGCCGCTGACTGTTCAATCTTGAGCGGCAGTTAGCATCAGTGTTAGCTGCTGGCTGATTTGATCTGTGTCCGATCATGTTTGGGGATTCCTCACCCACATTCATCACGTCTGGAGATTCCTCACCCACATTCATTAACACTTCAAATCTGTTCTCCAGATGTATTAGCGGTGGTAGGGAGCTAGTGTTTGGGGTAGAGGGTGCTACTGCAAGATGTGATACTTGTGACAATCTGATGTCTTGAGTGCCTTTGGGTCTCGCTCCCTGTTTGTGCCATCGATTAGTGTGTTGATCAGTCTCGGCACTCAGTATGGTCTGTTTAGGGGCATTAGATTCATGGGACTCACCGACTGTGTGCTGAGGACGTCCATGACGAAGCTCTGTTGTGTGTTCCGTCTGGTTTGGTAGTCCCACAAATAACTTTGTTTCAAGAACTTTCAATCCTTTGTAGAAGTCTGTGGCAGTTTGTGCAGCAGGTAGATTCTTCAACCAGAGGAGGCATATTATTTCTAATCCTTTTGGATGTAGGCAGCTGTGTTTTCCCTTCTCCGGAATGTAAGCTGATGGCTGCCGTCAGTGGGAGGCTGGTTGGATAAAAATTCCCCTTTTTTGTAGCAATTCTTCCAGTTAAAAAGTTTGTTGGTGCCAAGATTTGTCGTTTGAGCACTGTGCTGATTTGCTGTAGTTAAAGTTAGGAGATAAAATATAAAAGCAATAGAGCAAAGCGCGGAGCTGTAAGCAAGAGCGTCCGAACAGTAGCGAAGCAGGAAGTTATAGTTATAGTTTATTTCTAATAATTATGAGTTAATAATGTTATCATAATTTTGACTTTAATTTCATAATTTTTTACTTTTTATTGAATTATTATGAGTTAATATATCATCATTTTTACTTTTAATCTCATAATTATGACTTTGAAAAATTAATGTTATAAATGTGTGCAATATTATGCAAAGATATTTAGTTTCTACTGTTATGTTATTACACTTTTTTCTATTTACTATAGTTCTGTATTTTTTGAAATATTTAATATTTTTTTTAATTTCAGTCAAAATATTTATTTATCCTTTTTATTTTAATACATTTTGAATGTATTGCAATCAATCCATTCATTTAGTTAGATCTTTTTTATTATGATTTATTTAATTTTATATTTTTCTCGAAACTCCCCAGTTTGAAAACCTCAGATCTGATTTATGAATTAAATGTATTTCTCATGAAAGTATTCTGTTTTTTATTGATGGTATTTTTATATTCCTTTTACATTCCTATATTCCTGAGACACAGTTACACATCACAGCATAGAAGAGTGTGCAGACTAGGGTTGCAAAATTCTGGGAATTTTCAAAGCTGGAAATTTTCCTTGGGAATTAATGGGAATAAACAGGGAATTTGCAAAATTGCAGGTAAGCCTATAACAGGGTATTTAAATGTAGTTGGAAAAAAAAAACATCTTGAAGCATAATTTTGGTCAAAACAACCATATTTAATGCAATTTTAGTTTACTTTTTGCCCTGCACATTCCTCAATCACATTCACACAGCACACTGCTTACTGCAGGGCTATTGAGGCCACACCCCCTGCATGCACTGTCATTCCCACAGTCCAGAACATGCACATTTGATCAAAAATACAGTAATATTGTGAAACAATTTAAAATAATGGGTTTCTATTTTGATATACATACATATAAATGTAATTTATTTCAGGGATCAAAGCTGAATTTTCAGCATCATTACTCCAGTCTTCAGTGTCACATGATCCTTCAGAAATCATTCTAATATGATGATTTGATACTCAGTCATTATCAATGTTGGAAACGGTTGTGCTGCTTAATATTTTTATAACCTGTGATACTTTTTTCAGGATTCTTTGATGAATACAAATTTAAAAAACAGCATTTATTTAAAATAGAAATCTTTTTTAACAATACACACTACCAGTCAAAATTTTGGGGTCAGTAATTTTTTCTTTCTTTCTTTTTTGAAGGAAATTAATAATTTTATTCAGCAAGGATGTGTGAAATTGATTTTAAAAAAAAAAGTGATATTAAAGTGATCTTTTAACTTTTTATTAATCAGTGAATCCTAAAAATAGAATCACAGGTTCCAAAAAAATATTCATCATTGATAAAAACTGAGTATCAAATCAGCATATTACAATGATTTCTGAAGGATCATGTGACACTGAAATAAAGAACACATAACAATTGCTGCAATAAAAATGTATTTTACATATTTTATTTTATTACATATTTTACATATAACTTGCATATAATTTATTTTACATATTTACTAAATTAGAATGAATTGAATGCGAAAAATAAGTAACTTATTTCATGTTATGACCGAACAAAATGTTTATATTTGTTTTTATATGGTACATTTTGTAGAAATATTAAACATTTCCCAAAATTTCAAATTAATTCTCATAAATTCTTATAAATTCCTGTTAAGTTTCCAAATTGGAATATTACCAAAACTTTACTGGTGACTCGTTCTTTCCTATGATCTGTAGCTGTAGCACCTGATGTCACATGACCGCTCTGATGTCACATGACCGCTCTGTTTCACAGGTATGGCTGGAGAGCGAGAAGGACGTCTTTGACTACATCCAGTGGAAATACAGGGAACAAGAAGGACCGCAGCGAGTGAAACAGAGAGAGAGAAAACTGCAACCTCGACCTGTGTGTGTGTGTGTGTGTGTGTGTGTGTGTCATTGAGGTCATAATAGTGTATTTTAATACTAGAAGAGACATTTAGGGAGAGGTGTGTGTGTGTGTGTGTGTGTGTGTTTAAAGTTCAAGGGTCAAAAATCAGCTGCTTCAGTAGTTGATGGTGCTTTTAATGAATGTTGTTTTAAATCCAGGTCTGACTCTCAGAGATGTTTGAGTGAACTGAGACTGACTATAGATGGTCGCACGTCTTTATTTCATCATACTTCACTGGTATGAAAGAAAGACAACTGAAAATATATGAATGATGATTGTGTGGTTGAGTTATTTAAAGTCTGTACGATCCATTGTGATGTTATTGGGATATTTTAATTAGGATATTAGTCTACCATATTATTACAGAAAAGATTGTGAGAGAATTTGGTTTTGCATTAAAATTCCCACACATCGGTTCAGGTCTGATTTCTGATTTTCTTTCTCAAAAAGGAATACATCTGAATAANGTGTGTGTGTGTGTGTGTGTGTGTGTTGGTCATTGAGGTCATAATAGTGTATTTTAATACTAGAAGAGACATTTAGGGAGAGGTGTGTGTGTGTGTGTGTGTTTAAAGTTCAAGGGTCAAAAATCAGCTGCTTCAGTAGTTGATGGTGCTTTTAATGAATGTTGTTTTAAATCCAGGTCTGACTCTCAGAGATGTTTGAGTGAACTGAGACTGACTATAGATGGTCGAGGTATAGCAGTCAACACGTCTTTATTTCATCATACTTCACTGATATGAAAGAAAGACAACTGAAAATATATGAATGATGATTGTGTGGTTGTGTTATTTAAAGTCTGTACGATCCATTGTGATGTTATTGGGATATTTTAATTAGGATATTAGTCTACCATATTATTACAGAAAAGATTGTGAGAGAATTTGGTTTTGCATTAAAATTCCCACACATCGGTTCAGGTCTGATTTCTGATTTTCTTTCTCAAAAAGGAATACATCTGAATAATAACAAAGTCCCGTCTTTGATAATCAGTTGTTCTTGATGATATAGACTTTCTGAGAATACAGTGAACAGAATAGTCTGTCTAACCCCATGACCACAAACGAAAACATATATAGGCCTAATGGAACCGGAAGGAAACAGGAAATATTTATGACACGAAAGCGTTCCGTCTTCTCAGTGTGACAGAGCAGTTTAATTCCAGTTAAACTTGTATCTGACTTCATTTTATAACAACCTTGAATTGAAGTACATGATGAAATACATGAGTATTACACCATTTTATCATTATTAAAGATACTGAGTTACTGAAACAATCTGTGTCATGGAATACACGTGTCTGTTCAAAAACAGTAAAAACGTTTCCTTTCATTTATTTTGAAGACCTGAGGTGAATTGTTTATTGGTGCTTTCAGTACGGCTATAAAATGACACGCAGATTAGACGCTAACATTAAATAAATCACATAAACAGCATATCTGAGGTTATCGTTGTCATATTGGTGTTGTTGTTCCAGTTAGGACAAAAACTCCGATTAATATAAGATATTTGTATCGCGTTGTGTCACATAAAAGGTTCATCATATTATTTAGGGGTCATTTGCTTCATCAAGTTTGAAAACCTCTGCTCCAGTGACAAGCATGTGCGGTTTTTTCTGCCTACGCAGAATATTTGAATGAATGTACATTGTTAGTTTCACAGTGTCTGTAGGCTTCAGTCGCTGTAATGATGTTGCTGCTTCATGTGTCTGCTGAGGTCACACACATTTATTTATATAATTTATTTATCCAATAAACACTAAACATGCTTAATATATATATATAAAAAAGGTTAAAATTGTACCTTTAGGAGTACAACAGCTTGTTTCAGTATCCTTAAAAGGACATTTTTGTACCTTTTTTACTCCAACAAAAAGTACATATTAGGTATTTTTTATGTGTGTACATTGTTAAAACAAGATACATTTACTTGAGAAGCAAAATAACTTAAGATATTAAGTCTTGTTTAGTGAATAAATAACATTATCAACATGACAATATCATTAATCCTGCTGTGAATGCTGTGAAGTTATGACTGCACCTTAATCATTTGGTCGAGAGAGAATCATCACACTCACGCTGTTCAGAGATAAGGTAAGACACAATTTAAGAATTTGGTACGCAGTTTTTCGCGTGCATATGATACGCACTTTATGGCTTATTATACGTACGAAACCCCCACCCCCATCCCACCCAAGAGCGTATCATAAACACGCCATAAAGTGCGTACACTCTAAAAAATGCTGGGTTAAAAACAACCCAAGTTGGGTTGAAAATGGACAAACCCAGCGATTGGGTTGTTTTAACCCAGCGGCTGGGTTAAATGTTTGCCCAACCTGCTGGGTAGTTTTATTTAACCCAAATATTGTTTAAAAATTACTGTATTTCTTGCTTAAAATGAACCCAAAATATGTTGGAAATTAACATTTATTAATATGTTTAATAAACAAACATTTATTAATACTTTTTTTGAATAATATTTAAACAATAAACATTTATTAAATTGCTTATTAATAAATGCTCATCTTTTTGATTATTATTGTTGCCTCTAGTAATTATGAGTCTGATTTTTAATTTCCAACCTATTTTGGGTTCATTTTAAGCCAGACATATAGTAATTTGTAAACAATTGTTGGGTTAAATAAAACTACCCAGCAGGTTGGGCAAACATTTAACCCAACTGCTGGGTCAAAACAACCCAATCGCTGGGTTTGTCCATTTTCAACCCAACTTGGGTTGTTTTTAACCCAGCATTTTTTAGAGTGTATCATATGCAAGCGAAAAACTGCGTACATAAGCAAGCCAAAACTCATTTTGGCGTATATATTCAACGAGATACTATTTATGCGCATTTTCATGTGATCGTGTTGGGTCTTTCAGAGACATGACTTCAGGATCAGGGGGTCTCTTGAGAATATTTAATTGTGCCTACAAACCAAAGATCAGGTCAAATCCCCCCCCTACATGACAATGTCCACATCAGACTCTGTGCTTGAAAATATCTTTGCTGTTAAATATGTTTTAAAAAACTCACATGTAAACGTAAATTTTTAAGGTGATGCGTGTCTCATAGATCTAGGCCTATATGATTTACTTTTCTTATTTCTATAGTTTCAATTCCTAATAAATATAAAGTAAACCAAAAGAATAATGTTGACAAATGTTTTTAACAAATAGATTACCTTACTCAAACAGTTCCTCACCATGAAACCATTAATGATAGCCAAAGGCTCATGACAACGGGTGAAAACACATTACTATGTAAGATATGTAAGATACATAAAAAAAAAAGAAAAAAAAAAGATATTATTTTGCAGTTAAAATAAAAAGTTAAAAGCATGCGTATCTTCATACCATGCGGTTTGTGACTTATTTAAAAGTTTTGGTCATTTTCAACATGTATTATACAATAGTATCAAGGGTCCACACCATGATTGAAGGTTTTAATAATGCTTTAGATCAGAATCCAGATTTTAGCAATCAACGTGACATTAAATAGTTGTACCAGTGTGTCTCAACTGTTTATAACAATTTATTTAGATTATTATTTTTTACTCAAATAAACAGATATTGAATATAGCTTACTGACACTGCTTTTTCCCCTACAGATAAAAGCCAAACATTTTCTATGTAGAAATTATGTGAACACACAACTCAATGAGAATATTTTAGTTATGATATTTTCAGAAATTCAAAGGGCGCCGTTACAAAGAAAATAAATTGATAGTTCTTGGAGTGCAATGATCCATCTCTTAGATGTGGGTTTGCGTGAAGCATCGACACGAAAAGTAAGTCTGGTTGTTTGCGCTTGAAGACAGACATATAACCATTGCGCTGATAGCTATGATTACATTCAGTTTAAGGTGGATAAACAAAGTTACACACTGTAGTAAAGTTAGATACATCTCAAACATGATATTTGTACAGTTTTGTACAATTTAAGTGAACACAATAAATTCACACATCTAAATTCAAGAGGCCTATAAGAAAGCAGCGACATCATGTAAGAAAAGTGTCATATACCAACTCTTGATTTATTGTGATAGGTGTTTTTACCCCCTTCACTGGTCTTAGTCACATTATCAAGACTATCAAGATCACTGGTAGCGTTTTATCTGTCGGTCTGTATATGTTTTTAGCCGAATACTCCTCTCAGGTTGCTGTCAGTGAACGTTTTTGCAAAACAAAATGTGATGAACACAGACCATTCATTTAAGCATCTTTTTAGATGTATGACTGAACTTTTGACAAAACCAATTCTTTTTAACATTTCATTTATTTCAACATCCCAGCATGACGTTAAAGAATATGTGTATTATAGTATAGTACAGAGTTTTAATTAATTAGCTAAAGCGACATGTGACATGTGGCCAAGTATGGTGACCCATACTCGGAATTTGTGCTCTGCATTTAACCCATCCAAGTGCACACACACAGCAGTGAACACACACACCGTGAACACACACCCGGAGCAGTGGGCAGCCAATGCTGCGGCGCCCGGGGAGCAGTTGGGGGTACGGTGCCTTGCTCAAGGGTCTCACCTCAGTCGTGGTATTGAGGGTGGAGAGAGCGCTGGACATTCACTCCCCTCACCGGCAATCCCTGCCGGACCTGAGACTCGAACCCATGACCTTTGGGTTACAAGTCCGATTCTCTATCCATTAGGCCACGACTGCCCCTTAAATGTTTGTTGGAGTCTATGCCACGCTGTTGTAATGCAAGCTCGTTTGAGAACTATAGAGATAGTACTGATGTTCTTTTTGATGTTCTGATCTCGTCTTTCTGGTCTGTCTGCGGTCACAAGACACATAATGCGCTTTAAACAAGTCTTGCTGTTTTTCTGGTACATTCTGTTATATACTATTAGGCTACACTTGGTTACAGCGTGTTAAAGTTGTGAAAAAATATTGTCTCTGTACTCTAAACGAGACTTCAATAAAAAGTAACTTGATTAGTTATTTTAAGTGAAAGGTTAGTTGATTCATGCCGTTTTACGATCAAAATTATATATTCATAAATATATTAATAAATAAGTATGATAGTGTTACAGGGTGTCGGGTGTCTGTAAGAGAGAGAGCAAGAGATGATTAGGTTTCACTCAAGACGTCCTCTGTCATTAAGACAAGCTCTGTAACTGTATTCGTAAATATAATGAGATAACTGTAACCATACAAATATCGGCTACGAACAACTAAAACAAAGCCTAACAACAAATTGACTCTAACTCTTTCACAAAACAGACCCCATGTAAGGATACCTCGAATACCCAACTCGCAATAGTTAGATATCTTGACTTTATCTGCATGTTTTGGGGCGCTACCGTTCTTGTCCTCATACATTTTGTTTCTTTGATTTTATTCACATTTATTTTGAAACACCGTGTTTTTTTTTTTTGTTTTTTGTTTTTGCTGTATTGGAATATTCATATAGAAAAAAATAAATGGCCTGCAAATGTGCGAGTTGATCTTCACCCTCTGACCTAGTCTAGAGACATCAAAAAACAATTGTCTGTGCATAATCATTCAGATCGGAACTTGTCCAGTTGCATCAAGTGAGCATACATCCTGTGTCACTCGATAACGCCGACTGACACAGGAGATATATATATACACATACAGTACAGTCCAAACGTTTGGAACCACTAAGATTTTTAATGTTTTTAAAAGAAGTTTCGTCTGCTCACCGATGCTACATTTATTTAATTAAAAATACAGTAAAAAACAGTAATATTGTGAAATATTATTACAATTTAAAATAACTGTGTACTATTTAAATATATTTGACAAAGTAATTTATTCCTGTGATCCAAGCTGAATTTTCAGCATCATTACTCCAGTCTTCAGTGTCACATGATCCTTCAGAAATCATTCTAATATGCTGATCTGCTGCTCAAGAAACATTTAATGTGTACAATTGTACAAAATATTTGTGTACAATATTTTTTTTCAGGATTATTTGATGAATAGAAAGTTCAAAAGAACAGTGTTTATCTGAAATCTAATCTTTTGTAACATTATAAATGTCTTTACTGCCACTTTTGATTGATTTAATGCATCCTTGCTGAATAAAAGTATTCATTTCTTTAATTTCTTTTCAAAAAAATAAAAATAAAAATTCTTACTGACCCCAAACTTTTGAACGGTAGTGTATAATGCTACAGAAGCTTTGTATTTCAGATAAATGCTGTTCTTTTGAACTTTCTATTCATCAAGGAATCCTGAAAAAAAAAGTACACAACTGTTTTCAACATTGAAAATAATCATAAATGTTTATTGAGCAGCAAATCAGCATATTAGAATGATTTCTGAAGGATCATGTGACACTGAAGACTGGAGTAACGATGCTGAAAATTCAGCTTTGCATCACAGGAATAAATTACTTTGTCAAATATATTTAAATAGTACACAGTTATTTTAAATTGTAATAATATTTCACAATATTACTGTTTTTTACTGTATTTTTAATTAAATAAATGTAGCCTTGGTGAGCAGACGAAACTTCTTTTAAAAACATTAAAAATCTTAGTGGTTCCAAACTTTTGGACTGTACTGTATATATATATATGTGTATGTATGTATGTACATATATAAATTGCAATAAAAAGCATAAAAGCAAATGTAATTCAAAAATGTACGAGTGCTTAAAATGATTAAAAAGTGTATTTTTTTTTTACAAAACTCATTTTTTATGAAACACTGACTCTTAATCATATAGTTAGCCATTCTGGTTACTGACAACACTCCTCACCTGAAGGGATTTAATAAAGTTTGATGTTACCATATTGCTGGGTACAAATGAAACTTCTTGGAGCAGTCATTTGCATTGAAAACATGCATGCCTTACACTGGACAATAAAGATAAGTTGGCCAATATATTTTACATAATTAAGAAACCCCTCATGTCTGCAGTTTGCAGCTTCAATTAAACCTAATACCTGCAACAACCAAAACAAGGTCAAATGTGATGTGTGTGTGTGTGTGTGTGTGTGTTTCTAATGAACTGAGAAAAGCATGCTTCAAGTAAACATTGTACCCATCAACGCCCTGCCAACCACAAACTACTGAAAACAAAACAGAGAAACGGGTGGGAAAGATAAAGGGTGTAGGGCATTGTGTGAGAAAGAGAGAGAAGATGTGCCACTTGAAGAGTCATTTGATTTTCACTCTACTCTACACTATTTACTATTTAACATACACAACAGTATACAGACACACACACACACACACATATAAACAAACAAACAAACTCAATATGGATCATGTTCTGTCAACTGGTCATTATTGCAAATGAAGTGATTACGATCACCCTGAAAGGGTTTACTATGTGATACTGACCAATTGACTGAACCTGACCCTGCTTTATATGCTACTTACCACATAAATAAATAACTGGACTTGAATACTGAACTGAAATGAAATTATATAGAATTTTATCAAATGTCTCATGGAATATGTTTCTGGATAGAATGTTTAACCTTACTTTGTTCTGCAAAGATAATGCTTCTCATTTATAAGTTTAAAAGGTTGTGGTGTTTTGGTGCTACACTCATCCACCCTTGTAGAGTCGACCTCAGATTCCACTGATTAAAACCTACAATATAACCACAATGCAACTTACATGGTCTCTGCATTATGAAGAACCAGTGTGACATTCTGCTGAACTCAAGACCAACCCAGGAGACCCAGACCAGCTAAACAAACATCTCTCATGCCAAGCATTTTAAATTTCAGATTTAAAATACATGTCACTCAAAATGAACTGCTGTCAAATATTGGTGTATTATATTTAATATGGAAAATAATGATAAATATACATATAAATAATTATATATGGGACAGTGGACAAAACCGGCTTTTCTGACAAAATGTATTTAGGGTTAACTTCAGAACGTGCTATATGTGGATAATGATGCACAGCAGTCAATTTTTTTTTTTTTCCATAGCTGTATATATATATATATATATATGTGTGTGTGTGTGTGTGTAATGCAAAAAATATATGTAACTATATATTTAAATTTCAAACAAGTGTTCCTTAAATTAAAGGGTTAGATCACCCAAAAATGAAAATTGTGTCATTTTTTTACTCATGTCGTTCCACATGTGTAAGACCTTCGTTCATCTTTGGAATACAAATTAAGTTATTTTTGACGAAATCCGATGGCTCAGCGAGGCCTTCATTGACAGCAAGAAAAAAAGGGGGGAGGGGGTGAGTGTGGGAGCACACATTTTTTTGTTGACCATAAATTCATCTACTCAAAATGGTCTTTCGAATGCTTCAAGAAAACTTTCAATGTAAGATTTTGTTGGATCAAAATAAACCTCAAGAGGCAAAGACAACGAAGGTTTGACGAGTCACAAGTTATTCCGCACTCAGCTCCTGCGGCTTTGGTTGGCTTTTAGGCCGCTACAATTTAGTCAACAAAAAAATTCTGTTCGTGGAAGGATGATTGAGTCGATTTTGGATTAAGCAAGGAGGCTCGCACGCTCCGACGACTGGAATTAAGCAAGTGCAGCGTGGAGTATGGATCTACTCTCACTTCTACTCTTACTCATTCTAATGAGAAGGATTGCACGCTTGGATTTTCTAAACAAGGGGATCGATGACTCTGGTGATGAGCAAGCCAAACAGAAAGATTGGTTCTCAAGTGTATATAAACACAGTGATGCCTTCATAAAAGACACAAAGCAGTGGATAAGGGGAATTGAAAGCTCAAGTGATAAAGTCCAAGATCAACCATTGGAATCAGCTGAGTGTCCTCAAGATTCAAGAGAACAGAATGTGTCCAAAATTTCCATACATAACCAAGATGACATAAATCCAAGTGACAGCATTTCTAATGTTGAAAGTAAAGGATCAAGTAGACGAAGCTCTGCCTCAAGACGTTCAACAACATCATCAACCTCTTCAGCACGCATTAAGGCAGAGGCTGATATTGCAGCTCTGTTGGTACGTCAAAATTTAAAGAAGGAAAAACATTCTATTGAGGAAAAGGAACAAAACATAAGAAAACAGAAAGAGGAATTTGGATTGCGAATGGAAATTGCTGCAACTATGGCAAAAGTGAAAGTACTTAAGGGCTCCAATGCGCATACTGTTAAAAGTGTTGTGACACATCATTCTGATGGAAGGAATTCTTATGTTGATAAAGGACAACAGACAACCCAAACCCTTAATGCTGATGCAAAATCATTTATTCCAAATCCTCAAATGGTTTCTTCAAGTGCAAATGCAAACAAGAGGAACATTTCTCAAATAATTTACCCCCAGACAATTCCAAACTCAAGTCAGCCTGGTAATGTGAATGTAAGTGCCCAGTATGGAAGCAGTTACAGTGCTGGTTCAGGAAATGCTGATCAAATTTTCCATATTATACATAAACAAAATGAAATGACATCTTTGCTGGTTCAACAACAGTGTCTGTCATCTTTGCCTAAAAGGGAAATCCAGGTGTTTGATGGTAACCCATTGCAATATCACTCCTAAATGAAATCTTTTGAAAGTGGTGTGGAGAGTAAAACTGAAAGCCCAAGTGATCTCTTATACTTTCTTGAACAGTACACCAGGGGTCATCCAAAGGAGATTGTAAAGAGTTGCCAGCATATGCCTGCAGATCATGGGTATTTAAGGGCCAAGGCTTTACTACAAGAGCGTTTTGGTGATCAGTACAAAATTGCGTCTGCCTATATGGAAAAGGCTCTCTCATGGGCAAACATCAAAAGTGAAGATCTCCGAGCTTTACAAGATTATAGTTTGTTCTTAAGAAGCTGTTGTAACTCCATGGAAAACATTCAGTATTTGCGTGAGATGGATACGCCCTCTAATATGTTAACTGTAGTGAAAAAATTGCCATACAAATTAAGAGAGAAATGGAGATCAGAGGTCTGTGAACTGCAGGAAGCTGTCAATCAAAGAGCTACCTTCAGCGACATTGTTAACTTTGTTGAAAGACAAGTGAGAATAATGACTGATCCAGTTTTTGGAAACATACAGGATGTCCCGACTTTAATTGGAAATAAATCAGTGAACAAAGGCAAGTCACAGTCTTATCTTAAAGCAGTTTTGCTACTACTGTTACAGCAATGGAAAGGAAATCAGAAATTGGAACTAATAGAAAAGTTTCACTTGGCAACAAAAGTTGTTTGTTTTGTAAATGTGAACACACTTTGGAATTGTGCCCTCTATTGGAAAAGAGGAGTCATGGTGAAAAGATTTCATTCTTAAAAGAGAATGGTATTTGTTTTGGCTGTATGTGTACAGGGCACATCAGTAAAGATTGTAGAAATCGCCTTTCATGCAAAGTGTGTAATCTTAAACACCCTAGTATACTTCACATCTATTCAAGAGAAAATGTGACTGATTCAAAGCAAGCGAGGAAACAAATGGACACCGTAATGGGCAGTGCTCCTGAATCTGTCGAGTCCAGTGCATATATTGGGGCTGGTGAATACGAATGTAAACTTTCTATTGTTCCTGTGCAAGTGAAATCTAAAAAAGGAAATAAGACTGTGATTACTTATGCTTTTCTGGACCAAGGTAGCACAGCAGTATTTTGTACGTCTAGATTGATGAATAGACTTGGTCTTTCGGGTAAAAGGACTAATATTCTCTTGCGTACCATGGGTCAGGAGAAAGTTACAATTACCCATGTTGTTTCTGGGTTAGAGGTAGCTGGTTTGAATGAAGAAGAATTTTGGGAGTTACCTGATGCTTATACACAAGAGACTATGCCTGTGCATACTGCGCAACATTCCAAAGCAAAAGGACTTGCAGGGATGGCCATATTTGAAACATGTGAATTTGCCTGACATTGACTCTGATANGCAAGTGAAATCTAAAAAAGGTAATAAGACTGTAGCACAGCAGTATTTTGTACGTCTAGATTGATGAATAGACTTGGTCTTTCGGGTAAAAGGACTAATATTCTCTTGCGTACCATGGGTCAGGAGAAAGTTACAATTACCCATGTTGTTTCTGGGTTAGAGGTAGCTGGTTTGAATGAAGAAGAATTTTGGGAGTTACCTGATGCTTATACACAAGAGACTATGCCTGTGCATACTGCGCAACATTCCAAAGCAAAAGGACTTGCAGGGATGGCCATATTTGAAACATGTGAATTTGCCTGACATTGACTCTGATATTGAAATACTTATAGGAATTAATGTCCCAAGGGTTATGGAGCCGATTCAAGTGATCCGCAGTGTTGATCCGTTACCCCATGCAATTAAAACAAGACTGGGATGGACAGTAAATGGTCCACTAAGAGGAGATGGAGGCAGTCAATCTGCTTGTAAGTACCCTGATGTTACAATCAATAGGATTTCTGTTTCAAGTTTGGGTGAACTTTGGCAACAGCAATTTAAAGTGGATTTTCCTGAATGTAGCAAAAATGAACAAATTGAGTTTTCAAGAGAAGATCACAAGTTCATCGAGATGGTAACAGATTCATTAAAGTTGGAAGGGGGTCATTATTCTATTGGCTTACCCTTGAGAAATAAGGATGTCCGTATGCCGGACAACAAGAAAGTTACAGAACAGCGTGCTCTGAACCTAAAGAAAAGATTGAAAAGGGATGTTTCACTTCATTCTGACTATTCTGCTTTCATGAAAGACCTTATTTCTAAAGGATATGCGGAGAGAGTGCCAGCTGAAGACTTGGGACGTAATGATGGTAAAGTATGGTATACACCCCATCACAGTGTTTATCACCCCCGAAAAGGAAAGCTCCGTGTTGTCTTTGATTGTGGCGCTACATTCCAAGGGACGTCTTTGAATACCCAGCTATTACAGGGTCCAGACCTCACCAGTTCACTGATTGGGGTGATAACTAGATTTAGGAAAGAGCAAGTTGCGATCATGGCAGATCTTGAAGCCATGTTTCATCAAGTGCGGGTACCGAAAGATGATGCAGACTTGCTAAGATTTCTTTGGTGGCATGACGGTGATCTTACTCAAGATACGGTAGAATATCGTATGGTCGTACATCTTTTTGGAGCCACTTTATCACCCAGTTGTGCAAATTTTGCTCTTAAAAGGTGTTCAGAAGATAACAAAGACTTCAGCAAGGAAGTAATTGATGCAATCTTGCATTGTTTTTATGTAGACGATTGTCTTCAGAGGATGAGGCCATTTCTCTGTATCACAACCTGGTAGCTATTTGTGCAAAGGGGGGTTTTACATTGACAAAATGGATAAGTAACAGTCGAGATGTGCTGGTAAGAATCCCAGAGGAACTCAGAGCAAATTCATGGATGATGGGGAAAGTGATCCAAACCTT
The DNA here is from genome assembly GCA_003731715.1 of Anabarilius grahami. NCBI lineage: Eukaryota > Metazoa > Chordata > Actinopteri > Cypriniformes > Xenocyprididae > Anabarilius > Anabarilius grahami. The sequence continues at coordinate 1,047,764 of RJVU01069905.1, forward strand.
TCCAGACAAAAAAGGTTTTGTTCGTCAGGTGCAACTCAAGACTAAGACCAATTTGAAAAGACCAATCACGAAAATCTGCCTTCAGGTGGAAGCAAATATTTGACACTTTCCTTGGAAAAGTTTTTTTTTTTTGACTGGTCAACATAGACATTGACTTTACACATTAGTATGACTGAGTTAAAATCACTCATTGACATAAGTATTAAGGACTTTACATGGACTCCATCGAACACACACACTCACATNAGGTGCAACTCAAGACTAAGACCAATTTGAAAAGACCAATCACGAAAATCTGCCTTCAGGTGGAAGCAAATATTTTTTTTGACTGGTCAACATAGACATTGACTTTACACATTAGTATGACTGAGTTAAAATCACTCATTGACATAAGTATTAAGGACTTTACATGGACTCCATCGAACACACACACTCACATTGATTGATATATGTAAAAAAAGGAGGAAAAAATTGTATTTATGAGTGAGTCAAATGTCTGTGTCACCTAAATATGTTTATTGAATGTAATTATTAAGATTATAATAATTAGGGGCTGGAATATAGGAGCCATGTAAACATTCATATGTGATGTCATGTGACTATGGGTAAATGTGGGAGTGTCATTAATTATGTGACAATTAAAGCACCTGTTGTCAGGAAGGAAGGAAGGAAGGGAGGGAGGGAGGAGGGGGTGAGTGTGGGAGCACACATTTTTTTGTTGACCGTAAATTCATCTACTCAAAATGGTCTTTCGAATGCTTCAAGAAAACTTTCAATGTAAGATTTTGTTGGATCAAAATAAACTTCAAGAGGCAAAGACAACGAAGGTTTGACGAGTCACAAGTTATTCCGCACTCAGCTCCTGCGGCTTTGGTTGGCTTTTAGGCTGCTACAGGTTACTTCGTGCAACATCAAGGGAACAGTTTGATCCTCTTCTCTGTTGCTGGCAAAAGAATTACACTCTTCAGAACTGCCTGAGATTCAGCAATTAATCAGCATTACAGTTTTTTACAATCACTTTGCTACTATTTTCAGAACCTTGATGTCATTTTTCAAAACTCTAGACACAAAACTCAAAACGGTTATCACTTTTAACACAGGCTGTCTAATGTTCAAAACATTGCATTGTGCATTCACACATCTTTAAAGAAATCTTGCACTTCCACAATCATTGGTTCAAAACACAAATTCACTGTGAAATACCATTGAAACATAACTATAGATCACCCACACACAAGCAACCAATAGTTTCACTGTCATTGTTCGTACAATCATTAAATATTGTAGAACAAAATAGGTGATACAGGTTTCATTATGGTACTACATGTACAGTAAATACATCTCTGTAAAAGCACTGCAGTAGTAGAGAGAATACAACAGTGGAATCATTGAACAAAGTTTGTAATATATTGATGCAAAACACTACAGTACAATCACAACATAGGTTTATTTGAATCAAAGCAAAAATAATTAGCTATGAAATAGAAAAGAAAAGACAGTACTGTAAAACATTAAATGCAGTTTTCCTCAACTTGCTTGCTTGTGCTGTAAGAAACAAAACAGGAGTGATTACTGTACTTCTACATTGTCATCAACTCTGTGTTGTGGATTTGGCCACAGGTTCTCATCTACATCACAATGGATGTTTTCATTAGCCAAACATCTTGGAAAAAACCTTCGGGCATGGCGAATCCAGGCCTGACAC